>JAXBDA010002427.1:0-42778 GCA_036023075.1 Gaultheria prostrata
TTCAGCATTGTATTTGCCACCACTAATGTTGGTCTGAACATCATCATCAGTAGCAAGTTTTTTTGTTCTCTGCTCTGCTACCTGAAACAAAAATATTTGGCACACCAGGATTTTCCATGAATCAAACTAAAACTTCAGTTTTTGAGGTTCTGAAAGCCAAATTTCATACTAGTTTTTTCCCGAACAATGTATATTGGAGGTACGAGTCCATCTTTAGTACACGGAATTGACATGTCACAATCACATTTAGCAAGCTTTTGTCAAAGATGTTTACTTCAATTTTTGAGGTTCTGAAAGATGTCGGAGTGCATTTTTTTTTGCTTTACCTGGGCTAAAGCCCACCCTAAGATGCATGTAGATCAGCCCGGTTTGCTCTCATTTTGGAGGTGTGAGTTCGATTCTCAGGGGTAGGCCAACCAATTGGGAGGTAAAAGTCAATGTGAGTAGCCTTGTGGGCGCGTCCAATGGTCCCCCCCTCCTAACTATTTTCACTGCTTTCCGTGGGTACATGTTGGTTTCCTACGGCCAGCCCTATGGTGGATTGATCTCATCCCGTTTAGGTGTGGGAATATACCTCCTAATATCCTATGTTGTCCCAAAAAAAAAAGAAAAAAAACAAGAAAGTGACATGTGGAATGCTCAGATTATTTCTTTGATATTTGTCTTCCATGTGGTGGCCTTTTTCTATTGGCAGTTTGACGGCTAAAAGGTTTAAGAGTTGGGATTTCTTCATCATCCACATGAACAAAATTTATTTTTATTTTTTTGTGGTGGGGCAATAATCAAACCACAGCCACGTATATGCTTACTTGTCACCTTATAAGTAAACGTAAATATATGCCCTAATCAAGTACCAAAAAAATGGAAATATATGCCCTAATCATCACAAACAGTAGATTAATATTGTTGGACAATATATGTTCAAGAAATCGATAAATCAATTATGTCCCTGATCTAATCAATTTCCAAAATCATTGTTAAATTTTTAATTTTTTCCCATTCTCTATAGATTAGCAGAGTTATTGAGAAAGTTAATGGGTAACAACTAAATAGAATTCGAAATCTCTATAAAGACTCGAACCCCAAATTTCCCCTTCAAAAACGAAGAGATACAATTTTTATTTTTTTTTGTTATTCGTCATTCCTAATTTATTACATAGGTGGAGGGGGGAATGAAACTCGATCTCGGAATACAGCGTGGGACATCCAAGATCGAGCTTTACCACACGAGCTAGTCCACATCTTCCTTTTTATCTATTGCCAAAGGTTACTTAAAGTTATCTTCCTTTTGGGTGGCTAAGGTTGAATCCAATTATTGTCTAATTAATTCTCTGATTACGTGTAAACTTGTGTTTTGTTTAAAACAGTAGCTGTCTGGTGGGAACTTTATTTTCCGTTAAAACGAGTTTGGACAACGATTTGAAGAACAAGAATAATCATTCGCATCGCATGCGTGATTGTAGTATGTTGATTTTGTTGCACCCATTTGAGCAGAAAATGCAACAAAAAGTTTGATAACCGCATTCTCTTTTTTGTCGTATTATCATATAAATTTATCATACCGTCTTTCCAAGAGGGAAAGAGTATACAAATGAAATGATAATTTTTGTAACTTCACGTTACAAGATGACAAAAAGAGGAGTGTGGTTATAAAAAAGCGGAGTATGAAAATCAATTTTCATTTTATTTTAAACTATGATAGAATTACTTAATGTACTACGGTCTCTTTACAAAGATAATTATTCTTGTTTTTTTTTTGCTTGAAATACAATAACAAATATAGTTTTTCTATAAGAGTGTTTTGTTTTAAAAAAAGATAGAAAACAAATATATTAAAGGTAAAATTATGATGTGAGTAATCAATTGGAGAAAAAATTGCGTTCAGATAGTTTCAATATTATAAAATTGCTATTCTTAAAAATTGAATATACACCTGAATTTCTCTTTTTCGTCAAAATATAAACAAAACAAACAACTACTACAAAAAGAAGAAGAAGAAGAAGAAGAAGAAGGGGGATATTGCTAAGGTGTAAATAAGAGGTTGTATTTTATAATTCTCTCACAACAAATGCACAAGTTACTATTTTTCGCGCATTTTACATCACTTTCTATAACATTAAATTACTAAAAAAAAATTCCTTCTCTTTTTCTTGATCGGATTTCTTGTGCTAATTAGATGGAGAATTTCGAAATGGAGAACCTACCTATGGAAAATATTTCAAATAAAACGGTTATTTGTAACACCATCTACATAATATGAATTTTAAGTATGTGTACGTTCCACCTTGTATGAGAGAAACGTAACAAATAACCATTATATTACTCCTTCCGTCCGGATTTGTTGGTCCACAAACATACTTTTTCAAGTCCGAAAATATTTGTCCATTTCCAAAAGTTAAAGAGTAAAATATGGAAACTTTATACAAAAAATAATGGAAAAAAAGTTGGAATCCCTAAAATGGACTAACAAATCCGGACGGAGGGAGTAAAATTTTCTCCTTGTTGTTTAATTTAGTGAAAGTGTGGACGTTTTCGACAAAAATTGTGTTCTAATTCCCGAATATTCAGCTAAAATTCTGTAAGTTTTCCGACTTTTTTTGACAAAACTAGCAAATCGGCTTGGGGTCAACAAAACAGCTGATTACACGCTTTGACTCGCTCCCTTATCAAATACATGGCATCACTTTATTGGTTGATGAGTCCTTTTTATTTTGCTTAAGGTTTTTGGTGGGCTCAATTTTGTTTCGAGCACACCTCGTCTAATCTCATTTCCAATTTGTTCAAAGGTTGGAGTTATGAGATTCATAAAAAAATTACTTTTTGGATTTATGAGATTCATAAAAAAATTACCTTTTTACGGTTTGATCTTAACAATCGAATACTGATCACACAATTGATGCATGAGGAGCAAACCGGACTAACCCATTAATTAACCGGACTAACTCTTAGACTCATGATCGTAGTGGCGGCTCCAGGAATTTTGAATAGGGTGTTCAAAAATTACCTTAACTCTACTAGCTCTATTAACTAGTCATATATACACAATTTTTTATACATTAGTTTGAATAAGAAAATATGTAAGATATATGTCACCATTGCATGTTCTAGGCTAATTCTATTTTTTAGGCTAAGCAAAATTAAACCGGCACATAAATAAATTAGTTTTTATTGTCAAAAATTATGTGGCAAACAGGTTCACACAATTTTTTTGACGTATATCTTATTTTTTGAGATATAGAGTTGATTATTGTTCAGAGAAAAGTTAGAGCACGATATCAATACCAATAGATACTTTTTGCTTTCTCTGTTTTTTTAATTTTTGTCATTAAGAGTATGTACTTTGTTTGAGCTAATATATTATGTATTCAATTGTGAATTTCGATCCTGGATTGATAACTATACACAGTATGTTAATAAGTGTTCAAACAAAACTCGAGATAAAATTATTACATGTAATATAAAATTTAAAAGAGTTTAGGTTGTTTAATTGGCTATTTATGAGAAGCTACGAAGCCCTTTATGGCTTTTAATTTGATTTTTTTACATTGGATTGGTTAGTGGGCTGATTTTTTGAGGCTAGTTCAATTTTTGTGTGTGTTAGGTGTTCAAATGTTTACGCGAGGGTGTTCAAATATGTTTAGCTTGGGTGTTCAAAAGGGACAAAACTTAAATAAATGTACAAAAAAATTACATGTATTCTAAACAAAAAAATTGTTTAGAGCCGCCTATACATGATCATATAGTGAACGCGTGGGCTAGGGTTGACAAGACTAAACCAAACCAAACCGATCCTTATGTCCCAATTTTATTAGGGTCGGCTACATGAATCCTGGTTTTCCATTGAGCTCTGTGTAAGGCGACCTCTTCACTTAGGTTTAGTAAGCCCAAGTCATTTCGTATGACAGCATCCAAAGTCAATTTAGGTCCCCCGAAAATGAAAATGTGTGGGTGTGATTCACTACTATCATATCACTCCTCTTGATTACTGCGTCTGGATGTCTACGGCAAATATGTCCAAACCACCGTAGTCTATTTTCTCTCAACTTATCCTTTACAGGTATAGCTCCTACTGTTTCACAAATAGTTGCATTTCTAATCCTATCACTCTTAGTCTTGAGACATATCAATCTAAACATCCTCATTTCAGCTACATGCATCTTACTCACTTGTTGCTTCTTGATAGGCTAACACTTCATCCCGTAAAGCATCGCTGATCTGATAGCAGTTTTGTAAAATTTCCCTTTCAGTTTGCTAGGTATCCTTCGATCACACAATACACCTGAAGCGTCTCTCCACTTGAGCCATCCACCTTGGATCCCATGGGATGTATCATCCATAATCTCTCCATCCTTTCTAAAGATTGAACCTAAATACCTGAAATGCTCACTATTTGGTATCTCTTGATTCTAAATCTTCACTTCTTCTGTTTAGGCACTTCTATTATCGCTAAACTTACAGTGCATGTACTCGATTTTACTCGTACTTATCCTAAATCCTTTGGGCTTTAATGCTTGTCTCTAAATTTAGCATTAACCCCCCTTGCAATTTCATCCACTAGAACAATATCATCTGCAAACAACATGCAACACAGAATATCATTCTGATTATGTCTAGTCAACTCCTCCAAAACTAAGGCAAAAAGATAAAGGCTCAAAGTTGACTTTTAGTGTAACCCTAATGCGATTGAAAATTCACTTGTTTCCCCTACTGGTGATTTAACAGTAATAACAACACCTTCATACATGTCTCTAACCACATCAATATATCCTTTTGTCACTCCCTTCCCCCAAACCCACCAAATGATCTCCCTAGGTACCCTATTATAGGCTTTTTCTTAGTCTATAAAAATCATATGGAGATCCATCTTCTTTTCCCAATACTTTTCTACCAGCCACCTTAACAAATAAATTTTTTCCATGGTCGATCTCCCCGGCATAAATCCAAATTGTTCCTCCGACACTGTGGTCACCATTCCCAAGCAATGCTCAATAACTCTTTCCCACAGCTTCATTGTATGGCTCATCAACTTAATGCCTCTATAGTTGTTTGCAGCTTTAAATATCCCCTTTATTTTTAACTATAGGTACTAAGGTGCTCCTCTTTCACTCGGCAGACATCTTCCTAGTCATAATAATCTTGTTGAATAATTTTGTCAACCAAGACACCCCCATAACACCTAGGCTGTTCCACACTTCAATAGGAACACCATCTGGCCCTAAGGCCTTACCTCTTTCATTTGCTTCAAAGCATTGGTCACTTCAGACTTTCGTACCCGACGATAGAACTCGTACTCTAGACTCTCCCTAGGGCCACCAAATCCCTCCTATTAAAGGACGTCCAAGTGTTTCTCATTCAACATCTTCTCGAAGTACATTTTCGATCTATCCCTGATCTCTTTATCTTTCAGCAACATCCTCAAATCGTCACTTTTTATACACTTAACTTGAGAGAAGTCTCTAGTTTTCTTTTCTCTTAGCTTAGCGAGTTTATAAATGTTCTTCTCTCCATATTTAATTACTATCTAATCTAGCATAAAATGATCATCATAAGCTCCTACCTTAGCATCCCTAACCTCTTAGCTCCCTTGCACGCTTGTTTATAACTCCTATAAGTACCCTCATTCCTATCATTTTTCCACTTTTTAAAGCATTCATTTTTTGTTTTTATAATTGTTTGAACCTCATCATTCCATCACCAGGTTTCCTTAGATGTAAAATCTTTCCCCTATGACTCTTTAAGAACCTCTCTCAATATCCTTTTAATAGCGCCTGCCATTGTATTCCACATACTATTACTATCTCTATCCAACACCCACCTTGCTTGTTGAAGCATCTTGACATTGAACATCTCGAATTTTTCTCCTCTTAGAGACCACCATCTAGTTTGTGGGTGTCTAGTCTCTTTCGTTGTTCTATGTTGTCCTTTTTGGCAAATATTCAACACCATAAGTCTATGTTATGACGCTAGGCGCTCTCCATGAATAATCTTGCAATGTTTGCATACCAAATGTTCAATGCATCCAACAAAAAAGTAATCTATTTGGCTTTTATTAGACTCGCTCTTAAAGGTAATTAAGTGTTTCTCTCTCTTCTTGAAGAAAGTATTCATTGGCCTTGAGCCAATAATGTGGTTTCCCAACACTTCTCAACACAAGTACACAAAGCACTTTTACGAGATTTGCACTTAATAGATGCAACTACGGAGAAGTCAGTCTATGGTAAATGAAAATGGTATTGGCTTACGGTATCCAAAATATAAGAATTCTAGATGCTGTGGTAAGTATTTTAGATGCTACGGTAAGTATTTCATATGCAGTGGTATGTATCCGGATGTTGTGGGGAAAAAAAACAAAACGAAGCAAAGCAACCTTAATTTATGTAAAACTACTCCGTTTCCTGTGTCAAGTTTTCAACATTTGAAATCTTTACCACAACATTTTAAATATTCACTACAACATCTAGATGTACTTAGCGTATACTATAGAAAAATTCCATATAAAAATGAGTAGTGTTTAAGAGATGTTTGGATAGTGGCGTTGTCCAAGCCGCCCAATAAATTTTCTTTTAACCGGCAGATGAAGTAAAAATGTGAAGCTCTGTGATTGTCCTAGTCAAATCAGACGGTGGTGATGTTAGAAAAAAAAAAAAATCAGATGGTGGTAGCCAAGTATTGGTGATACGGCGTCGCATTGATGAGGAGAATAGAGGAACAGACATCTGGTGCAAACCAGCTCACAGGTAGGAATGCAATTTGAATGATCATAACACGCATAGATGAGGCTGTGTTTGGATGTCTTAAATGCTGAGATTCCTTTTGAGATATTTGGTATTTTATAGTTATTTTTTATGGAAAATATTAATGTGTGCCCAATAGACACTTGTCAGGTAGAATAAGTGTATTGAAATGTGTATAAAAATATATGAAGTGTACTGAAAAATGTAAAAAGTGTATTGGAGTGTGTATTTTTTTGTTTGTTTATGTGCTTATTGTATGCCCATTGGGTACACGTTAACAAAACCCATTTTTGATAATCGGATGTCCGAACCAACTTACGTGCACCTCAACTAATTCCGGAGCTCTAGAAGTAACGATCGATCAGTATCCCAGGGGCCCAAGAGATTGCTAGCAAGAGGAATCGAGCCTAGGACTTTAGGTGAGAACAAACCCCTAAGTCCCAAAGCAAGACTACTTTGCCAAATCTTTAGGGTTTTCGTCTTTTATAAAGTTTTTAAAAAGATTTTATCAATATTTTTATTTTTCTTATTTCTATCCACAAGTGAATCGGGAGAAATAAGAAAACATAGTTTTAAGAAGAAAAAAAACTAATGTTTCCCCTTGATCTGCTAGTAGGAAGAAATGAGAAATATAAAAAAATGTTGAATTGACTTAAAAGGAAGTATGCTAAAGACAAAAAGATTCAACTTTTTGTTAGATTTTCTTAGGCCCCATTCCACTAATTCAAAAAGCTAAAAGTCAACCTATTGTGTTTTTCGACACATGTCATCCCCTCACAATACATCACATAAAAAATCACAAAAAATCAACGCGCATTTCGAGCTCTTACATAAAAAAGCTAAAAAGCCAAAAAAATCAAGTTAGTGGCACACCTCCTTAATTTTGATTCAATGTTAAAAAATTACAGGTTGCCGTTAAAGAAAAATTACTTATTTACGGGGTATTTACCTCACCTAACCAGATGAACAAATATTATTGATCAAAAGCTGAAATTTCTCATTGAAGGGTGATTTTCACACAGTGTAACAAAAAATAGCATCAAATTATTTTTTGGTTTTTGCATATGAATTTACATGATTAAAACTTTATTTGTGAATTTTTAATATATTGCAATTTTATAGTAAATGCACATCTCAAGAGAACAGAAAAATAGCAGTACAATTGAAATTTATAATAAAAAATAGTTTTGGCAATAAATTTAAAAACCAGTTAATGTCAAAACTATTTCCAAACGCAGCCTTAACGTGGCGATCGCGGATTGGTGGAACTGTAGAATTCCCTGTACAGCTGATCTGCACCAGAGACATCCTAAGACTTTACTAGCTTTTTAGTACCCCATAAACCAAAACAATGGAGTATATTTTGGTAAGAAAACAAGAAAATATAAAACCTTCTTCTCTCTTCTCTCTCTCTAAAAAGTTGCAAGTTTCTGTCTCTTACTCTGTCGTAATTTGGGTTCTGTTTCATCTGTAGCTCCGACGATTTATATGTAAATCAATCTATAAAGAGAGAGACAGAAAAAGAGGGGTTTGTAGAGAGAAGAGAGAGAAAGCATGGGTTGTTTTCCATGCTCTGGAAATTCAGACAAACGACTCGACAAGGAGAAAACCCAGACCAACGATCATAATACACGAGACGATCGAGCGCAATCCACCACAGGTATATTATTTTTATTATTATAATACCTAATCCTAATTAGTTTTCCTTATGCATGCAATCTATATCATCATTTCAAATTGAGGGGGGAAATGAAATGAATAATGTTAGAAACCTTTACAATTTAAATTCTTGATGCATCTGTGATGTGGGTTTTCTTGCGTTGATCAAAATCATTTCTTTTTGTTTTTCCTGTGGATAAATCGGAATATTGTTTTTCAAGATTTTCTTTTTGGTTCTTCTGGGTTATTTTATTTTTATGCATCTGCTGTCTTCATCATTTCCTTTTTCCTTTTACCCTTTAATACGCTTTACATTACGATTGGCTTTGCAATTTACCTTTTTTTTTGTTATTGTTTCATATTCCATCCGATATCAGGTTTCAAATAAATGGGTTCTATGTGATTACTGTAGGAGGGGTTTAATTTTAGAATGATGGGTTCTGAAGATGGGTATGCTCTAACTATTATTTCTGGTTTTTAAGCTGTTGAGAAAATCATATTGATTGTTCTGTGACTGTTTTGGGCTGGTATGGATGTCCCCAGTTCAAAAGCTTTATATTGCTTTTGTCCTTCTTCAGTCTTTGTTTTCTTCTTCCTCGGTCTTTGTTTTTTTTTTTTCTAAAAGTTGATTGATTGATGATTATTATGTTCCCCCTTTTGTGGCTCTCTTTTTGGCATATAATTTATTTGGCTTTTAATTCAACATGCACGTTTTTTTGCCTTTTGTCTCTGTTCGTCAAATGGATCCTTCTCACATTCTCTGGAATTGTGTTAATATGATTTAGATAAATTGAGGTCAAGTCCACATAAAGGTGAGAAGAACCCTAAAGCTGTTGATCAATCTTCAGCCGCGAAGGAGTTGGATGTGAGAAAGGAGTTATCTGAGAATGGAGGGACTGAGGGTTTTAAGGCAAGGCCATTTAGTTTTGATCAACTGGTGGCTGCAACAGAAAACTTCAAATCAGAGTACTTTTTGGGGGAGGGAGGATTTGGCAAAGTTCACAAAGGGAAATTGGTCGATACAGGCAAGGTTGGTTGAATTTCTAGCTATATTATTCACACTGGATCCAAAATTGCTTGAACATAGTATTCTTTTTTGCTGCATTTGATCTGTACATTAGTGTTTACATCTTAGAAGTACTAACCAAACCCTTCTTGGTGGATACTCTTCCTAGATGTAATTGAGCAATAAATCTTTGGACAAAGCCGGGTGTTGGAACTAACTGAATGTTTTTTTTTTTTTGCAGATTGTAGCTATCAAGCAACTTGACCGCAATGGATTGCAAGGGATTAGGGAATTCATTGTTGAAGTGGTGACCCTAAGTCTGGCCGATCACCCTAATCTTGTTAAGTTGATTGGTTATTGTGCAGAGGGAGAACAAAGGTTGTTGGTTTACGAATTCATGCCGTTAGGATCCTTGGAAGACCACTTGCATGGTATATTATGTGCTAAACACTTGAACTAATCTTCCTTTCCACCGATCCTTTTATTATTTTCTTATATTTTTAATTCGAGCTTTCTGTAAGTTCTAATATGAGTTCTTGGTTAATTTTCTTTTTTCCTCATGTTTTCCGCTTAATCATCCTCCTTTTTCCTCATCTTTTACTCCTAATGCATTTTGTTGGCAGGACGCCGTCCAAATAGGAGACAACTTGATTGGAATGCTAGAATGAAGATAGCAGCTGGTGCAGCAAAGGGCTTAGAATATTTGCATGACAAAATGAAGCCACCTGTTATATATCGTGATTTGAAGTGCTCTAACATCCTGCTTGACGAGGGCTTCCTTCCCAAGCTGTCTGATTTTGGCTTGGCCAAAGTGGGTCCCGTTGGAGATAAGACTCATGTTTCTACCAGAGTGATGGGAACATATGGGTACTGTGCTCCAGATTATGCGATGACCGGTCAGTTGACGTTCAAATCAGATATTTACAGCTTTGGGGTTGTTCTTTTGGAGATCATCACCGGAAGGAAAGCAATTGACGAAACAAGATCCGGAACTGAGCAAAACTTGGTTGCATGGGTAAGATACTTTGATTTTCTCTTTGTTTCCTGCTATCATCTTTGTGGATTCTTTGTATATAAGCTATTCATTGTCATTATCAAAATAATCGGATTCTCAGCTATATGTGAGAGTTAGACCACTTGTAGAGACACGGGCCCCCTGACTCTAATATTGTCCGCCTTGCCATCATGTGAAGCGTACTCCTATACGTTCATGCCCAGACGCCCACATTGGTCTTCCCAAGTTTCCCGGGAAAAGTTCTTTAAGTTGAAATCCAGAAAGGTCCAAGGTCTTCACTTAGCATTATTTTCCATCCCTTCCGATGTGGGATGGGATGCCGCAATCTCCTCTGCAGTTTGGCATAGCAGGTCATAAACAACTAGAGAGTAGCCCCTAAGCGGAAGAATGATACACTACCCTGCTGTTCTGCAGAGCCTCTAGTCCTCTAACCAGAGTCATGGAGTGGGACTAGGACTGGCTCTGATAACAAATTCGTATGACCATGCTGAGTAAATTATTGTTTCCTTTACATGTCAGTTGCCACTCACAGTGTACAGTCGTACATGGCTTTACACGTACGCCTATGTGTTCAACCTGACTTTGTTCTTCCCAGGTTTCCATGGAAAGGGCGCCCTATAAAGGTTCATAGTTTTCAACCATATGAATTGGAGTATTGGACATTCTCCTTCCTACTAGTTGTGTGACAGGTTGTCACGTTACTACACTGATGCATGGTAGACAGTAATTGCATATAGAAAAGAACGTCACAAACATTTAGTTAATGCTTCAAAAGATGGTTTGGGCTGTTCCAAAGGACTTTAATATTTATCAGCCGGTCTGATTAGATTCTGGGGGCCGCACTTATGTATCCTGTGCTTTGTACCATTATTGTTTCTATGCTTGCTTTTGGCTTATGTTTCTTCCCCTTGTTATGATTGTTGCCGTATTCTTGAAAACTAGTAACTGCATCTTAAGCTTTGAAGACCGTATTTATTTTATGACTTTTGGAATCACTGTCAGGGCAGCCATCTATCTGTCTCATTAGATAGTTGGGCTGTGTGATCTTACTATACTTGTTACTTGGGATTTAGGAAGGACTTCCATAACCCAAGCCACCAGAATTTGGGTGCCTGTAAACGAAAAGAACCTGTTGTTGTAGAATTTTGCAATCTGAAGAGCCATTAGGGATGCAACAATTGAGAGAAATGGAAATTGAATTCAATATGGAATTGAGTTCCGCAATTATAGAGACAACAAATCTAGGAATTAGGAATGATGACACAATGACCACCAAGGTGGTAGCCTAGATGGCTAAGGTGTGAGAGTGAAAGTGCCCCCCTCCCAAATGGTCGCGGGTTCAAATCTCGCTTGCGGGTAGTAGTAATGTGGACCAGATGCTCTGTGGAGGGCGCTTGGTCCACTCTAGCACTTTGCTGGGGCTACGGTGACAGGCTCGCCCTCTCAGGCAGTAGCTATGGCTCAAACCGGACATTTCACAGTGGATGGAAACCCCTATGGTCACGTCCAAGGGGGTTGCTAAGCTGGTCGCCCCTTTTTATCCTTTTTTTTTTACAGTCAGGAATGATGACACGATTGCTATTTCTCAATGATGAATTAGAATTTACGATAAATTTTACTCCTTTAAGTAGATGACTTAAATTCTGATTCCGGCACAAATATACGGTGATGAATATCATAACATATGGATGACATCTTCCAGCTTTTGGGTTATTTACTGCATGGTTATATATGGTGCTTCAGAACTGCTGTATAACTGAGAATATGTCTGAATTTCAAAATTACCCTAAATGCGTCTAAGACTGAAGTTAAATTACATAAATGTGTAAAATAAGACACGCAGAATTTTAGGGAAAATATTAAAAATGGAAGTTGCTCACGAGGCTTTTTAGAGCTAGTCAGTGGTGTCTCGTGCATGTTGGGCAGAGACCGTAATGTAACACTTGACGTGCATCAAAGAAGTGTCAATAAGAATACAGTGACCCCTTATTGCTTTTGCAGTTAGAAATATGGTAGCTCCTAACATGACCCGTTGAGTTCATCCCTAAGTATTCTAATTCCTGCCTTCACATAACAAATTTAACTCTCCCCCCCAAGTAAACCAATGAGTTTTTAAGCGTGCTTGACCTTTTGCTATACTTGTGCTTGTGGACTTGCAACTGCTGGTAAGAATCCTCCCAACGAATGATCTTGCCACTCTTGGTCGCTTAAATTACCTATGGAAACAATTTATTTTGATGGTCCTGATCTCTCCTGTTATCATTTTTGTTCTGTTTTTACCTTCTTGTAATGCCCAGAAAATTGCCAGGTTTGTACATCTCATTTTATAATTTTCGTGTACTAACAATGTATTCTATATTTACTTGGTAATTTGGACCCGCTTCACAATCGTTAAGCTTAAAAGTAAAAAGTTGCTTGGTGGACTTCGAAACGCAATATGTTTTTTCTGGTAGTTTTGCTTGGTTATTAGTTTTCTTGATAGACTTATTCACTTCTTCTGTATAAGACAGTGCATTATTGCCTGCCGACAAAATTATAATACTGAACACTAAACATGTATTTTTTTCTTCACTACGGTGCGAAAACAGAAGACTAATAGAGGTCATCTAAGACTGTTTGGATCTAAAACTTGTTACTCCTTTTTTATCATGTCTTTTCCCTGTCCTTGTCTTCTCTTCACAAATTTCTCCACAGATCGAAGATCCAAAAAGAACTGTAAAAGTTACTTTTGTATGGATTGTGCATAAAAATCATTACTTGTTTGCAGGCACGACCCTTGTTCAAAGACCGCAAGAAATTTCCACAAATGGCAGACCCAGAGCTTGAAGGTCAGTATCCTATGAGAGGATTGTACCAAGCTCTCGCCATAGCCGCAATGTGCGTCCAGGAGCACCCTAACATGCGCCCTCTCATTGCTGACATTGTTACTGCTCTGAATTACCTCGCTTCTCAAACATACGATCCCCTTAACCCTTCACCCCCAACCTCTAGAAGGGCGCCATCGTCAAAAAGGGATTGCGAGGAAGGACCCCATGCAAGTAATGGGCGCCGGGGAACCAAGCCGGATGACTGATTTTCAAGCGTTCAACACATTTTGGATCTGGTCAGATATGATATGTGCCTGGTTATCTTCTCTTTTGTTTTCTTTTTTCAATGTTCATAGTGGATGACAGGTGCTGCTTTGGAGCATATATAGTCTGCTGTGGAAAATGCAGGGATGTTCTACCATTTTTGTCCCTCTTTTCCAAATGGTAAATGTGAGCTGTGAATTGGATGGGTATCCCCGTCTGTCTATTTGTAGGAAAAATTTCCATAATTATACTAGTTTTATACAACTTTCTACGGTAGTGTAGTCTTTATATACGGTCGTAAAAAAAGAGGAAATACCCTAGTTTGTCTAAAATTTAGTTTTTCTGTTTTTCTCGGCGAGGAAATGGTTTACGTGCCTTAGATTAGCTCTACTATCAGTATTTCTAATTTCTCGGATACGTCATGCGAAAATGTTTGTGTTCTAGTTGAATTTATGATGGTCACCTCATTTTGCATATTTTTTTTTTTTAACTGAACATTTGAAATTGTTGAGCAGCTAAAAAAAAATTGTTTGGATTTTGCCTCGATTCATACTTGAAATCAAAAGTAGAAGTTTTACTCAAAAGACTTCACTGACCTATACTTAATCACTCAGTGCACTTCTCATTGAATGGTTTAGATCATATCATTGTTGTGGGTTTGAACAAGACCCACAAAATAATGCAAACGAAAAATAAGCAGAGATGACTGATGGAGACAATTTTCAGTGCCGAGCGAGCACCAACTGGCACTGCCAAGTGTTGTCCGTTGGCTCATCCGAGTTTTGAACAGTCCAGATCTATTGGGGTTGTTCAGTGACATTTTTATTTTTGTAATTTTGAGAGGTATATTTACCCCAATAGATTTGGACCGTTCAAAATATGAATGGACAGCCCGGATGAACCACCTGGCACCACGTGGTAGTGCCAGCTGGTGCCCGCTCGGCACTGAAATTTTCCAGATGACTGTTGACAATGAGGAGCTTGACCCCGTTCGATTCTCCTATGCAGTAATTAGTAGTACATGTTTCGATTCTCCTATGCAGTAATTAGTAGGAGTAAATCTTTCGAATCTGTCTCTTGAGTATTCATACATGGCAATAGATGTGCCTATAGTCAACAGATTCACTACGAATGCAATATCTCGAACAATATGAGCCGGAATTTGGCTTTTAACTCGACATCCAAACAACCCATTCCATGACAAGTCGGATTGTTTTTGGATCTTGGAAAGGCAAGATACTGAGAAAGATATGCAATCACAAAAAGGTCATATCATATCATATCATTTCCACTTCAAAAATCAAACTCCATATTCAAAATCTAACCAGTGTCGAATGCGACCCTCATATGTTGTACCTTTTATTTATGGAGAAGTGGCCGGAAAAGACGCAACTGCACCCAGTGCAGTGCCGAGAAGCAATTTCCTTTATTTACTTGGAATAAGAAAGGAAGTGCTGAGTTGTAAGTTGCAGCAGGATCCCCATAATATTAAAATGCACCGTATCAAATGTAAAACAACAATCGTATAATAGCATTATATATCATGTGACATACATGCTGTGTATACTGATTTTCCCCTTATCATGGCTAGATTTACATCGTTCCAAGCGTTAATTACAAGCAAGCAACTGCAGCAAAAAATGCAAAAGCTATCAGCATACCATGTGGTACAGAAGGCTTAAGACCTTACGGGTACTCTAGAGCTTGCGAAGGGGAAACTTCTGGCCGCGTTTCCAAGCAGATCAGCTAGATCTTCAGTTTATCTGCCACAAAAATCAACAAACCAAGCTTCAACTTAGATAGTTTCTCATGCTGGTATTGCTTTTGTTTTATGTTCTAATTCTCCAGAAAACACAGAAAAACCTGGTTTTGACAGAATTTTTTGGGAAAACAACCGACTTCTCTGGGAAAACACCAAAAAGACGTTTGGAATTCTTCAAAAGGATTTCTGCCGAAAATTGAATACGATGTTGAAACTATTAGTGCTTTACTGCTTTGCTTTCCCAGAAACTTCTGAAAAATGGTCTCCAAAACTGTTTTGGAAATAGCAACCAAACAGGTTTTTACGTGGGTTCACCTTCTAACATATACTAAGAAATAGATGAAGGGTTACCGAAAATCGCTTCTTCAGGACTGCCATAAGTTCTTGAGGATCTCGCTTGGTTTGTTTGTAGGCTTCAATTTTGTCCATATCCTGTGCAAGGTGTAGTACATAAGTCAAGACCATTGTTATTAATCCTCTAAACCGAAAAATAGAATGGAGTTAAAAGTCAGCTTGAAGCTCAGAGTAATCTGCTTGATAAACTGCTTGATAAACTCACGAAGAATGGGATATCAAATAACTTTGAGGATCATTTATTCGTATACTATGTTTCAGTAAAACAGAAACTGGAATTTCTAGCGTTTATTCGGTAAGCGGAACAACATTGAGATTGAGAAAGCATTTCATTTACAGAAAAGTGAATTGGATTAGTGAAAACCCAGAATCCCAGATGCATTTTCCAACTAGCCTAGAAATGTAGTAAAACAGGAAATTTTGAACCTCGGAAAACTGAACCTTCATAATCGTCTTGGCCTAGCATTAGCCCCTTATGATAAAGCATTCAAGGTCTGTCCCTTTATTTCTTATACATCTTCAAGCGCAAATGATTTTCGAGAATTCGGACACATCTTTTTAATGGTTTCTGAAAAGTGGCTCTTTTTCGATTGCTACATCTTTTGCTTGTTTGTTGTCAACTGTTTTCCAGTAAACAGCATCTCTGCAAAAAAAAAGAAAAGAAGGGTAGATAATGAACCTCAATCCATGATTTCAGCATAGGTCTTCCTGCGGTGATGTCATATTTCTTGACGTCAAGCAATAAGGGATGAAACCTCTCTATGAATGGAGCGTATGCTATGTCCACCTGCAATGTGTAAATTTTGTGAAACAAATTAGGGATTCCATTACACATTGAATAGCAGGAGCAGCAGAAGATATGGTCAAGATTTTTCGCTGACAATGTGTCATACGATATAATGGAATCCCGAAAGCCTTAAGCCTAACAGCCTAAGTAAAAAAGAACTGGGGGAGTATCGGGTGCGTCATATCCCAAAAGCCTTAAGCAAAGGATATGCAGATATGTATCAAAATGCTGAACACATGTCAATTTTTACCAACTTCCCGGCAAGCATATACTAGTTCCGAGTTCTTTACAACTGCACCTGTTTTTCAAGTTATTGATGATTATATGAAATACAAGAACATCATAATGGCATGACAAGCCAATGCAAAATTAGTTGGACCACTTACAAGACTGAATTGACCAAGGAAGAAGGGTCCATCATTGAATTTGAAGAGAGCTGTTTCCAGGTAATCGAAAGCAGAACCTACCAAAGGTTAACAGAGCAGTTCACGACAGTATTTACCCAAAAAAAAACAGAGCAGTTCACTTATATGTTATATGATTCTTCGAAAGGTTAAATACCCCTTTAGACCATAGTGCGTAAAAAAACATGGCATCTCTTGAATCTTACTGATTTCATTAACTGATTCTCCTTTGAGTGAAAATAACACTGCTCGATTAAAGGTGTCAGTGTAGGATAGCAACTCCTCAGCGAACTCTCTCCTGGCGGGATCCTACAGACATTTAGGGAGCATCAGAATTCAGACCATTGCAGCACTAAAAGGTTGAGCTTTACAATAAGAGTAAAAAATCTCCTTACATTAGGGTAAAGTACTGGTCCTTCAAAGCAGCTATCAATATATTTCAACAAATCAAGACTCTCTCCTCGGACATCATTGTCATGTTCCAGTGAAGGCACCTACAAATTTTGAATTGGAAAAAATGGAAAGAAACAGCAGATATCAGAAACAAAAGAAAATGCTGTCAGCAGATTTGGTGATTATTGCCCCTTAAGATAGATGTACATTTTTTCTCCGATTTTAGGAGCACAATGAGGGACATCTAATGACCTACAAAGCTATTTCTTAGTGGCTTGTTCGGCTCAAATTCTATTCAATAACTTATTTTCTTTACTGTTTTGGCTGGGGATTAAATGGGGTGGACAAGGAATGTTCTTCCACTTTGCAACCAAAAACATTCTTGTGAATCATCATAGTTTCATGTATTCGAAGCTTAGGTGATATACAGCATATATAAAATCCTAACAACAATGGCTCAATGAGAATCTAGAGCATGGGACTCAATCCATATTTGGCAACCAAACACAATGTTATGGTTTATAAAGCAGTAAAACGTGAGTGTGATGGCTAAATGAATTAGATATACAAAGGACACCGCGAAACATGGTTTAGTGTTTTTTTTTTTTTGAACAGCCGAAACATGGTTTGGTTGAATATTGAGAATGTAACCTTATTTGGAGGGTAGACTCTCTCTTTATACCAAGAAGGCCTATTCTCTAGATCAAGAGGAACTAACTTGATCTTCTCCTGCAGACCCTGCCCACAAAAGTATATGGCATACTATAACTAGAACAAAAGAAGATCACAATTTAGCATAGGACAAAATTCGATGGAACCTTGTAATTCCGTGCAATCCAAACACGTTGAGCATACGGACAAATGTAAGAGGTGTACAACCTACAAGAAATGTAAGAGGGACTGGTAATCAAATAATGGTAAAAACTCGAACAAAAAAATACATACACCCAAACCCACATGTATTAAGACGCTACTAACCTACAAAAACATTATTAAACTGATATTCAAGAATTCTGGCATAATCCACCCGCTCATTGAGTATCTTGCTTAATTACCACACAACATTGCACCAAGACTATGGCTGGATTTGTACTGTCTTAACCCAACTTTTTTTGTATTTGCCTTGTTCTCGTAAAGTGTTCGGCATGTCCCTTGTTTGCGAACCTTTTTTTTTAGTACAACAAGAAGTGTTAGTAGGTTAGATGTTAGTGTTAGTTAGGGAGGAGATTCGAACTTGGGTGCATTGTGGGGCAAACAAGGCCTACCACTTGGGCTGCCAACCACTTGCTTGTTTGCGAACTTGTTTAGTATGGCGGGTGTAGGTGAGTTTCTTGGTTTAGTCAATATCTAAGAAGAATGATATGAGCTGGAAAAGTGAGAATGGTCAAAGATTAGAAAAGCGAGAATAGAGAATGGAATGATTTAGAAGGGTGAAGAAGAGAGCAAGAGTGTCCAGGAAGAGACTAAGACAGTGGAGCTTTAGACTAATCCATGTGGGTGACGTCACCCACTGCGAGGGTGATCCTCGCGGCGCTCAGGTGCTCTACTCCACCCTATCTCGTCGAACCTCTCTTCTTTTGTAGCCACCAAGCCACTCGATCCCCTTCAATTCTCGTGTGGGCAAGGTCGTAGCTTGTTTAGCCAATGCCAGTTTCGCAGTGTAGCACGAACATGGAAACGGATAAGGACACGGGGCACAAGATTTCTAGAAAAAGAGACACGGTCACGGCAAGGGACACAACAAAATAAATAAAATAAATAAATAATATTTATTTTTTACCAATGGAAATATAGTTATATGTATAAACATGAAGCTTCAATATATACATAAACAAGCATCATATATACATCACATTATACTTTCAATCCGAAATATTTCAAGTAATACACATTTATCCACCCCCCCCCCAAAAAAAAAAAAAAGCATATTTAACCCTATCCCCAAACGTGTCACTCCCGTGTCCTCCTAAAAAATAGTTAAATTTATGGGGCGTGTCCTATACTTATTGAACCGTGTCCCTAGTGTGTCCCTGTGTCGTACACGGGGACAATCCAGTCACTAGGAGTGTCAGTGCTACATAGGCTGCAACCAAGCCTAAGAGAGCCCCTCGGGTCCTGCCTGGCTGCCTTAGACCGGAGCAAACAAATGTTTGGGCAATGTACAGATGATCAGCTTTTTGTGTTCTCTGGGCCGCACTGATGTATTATGACTTGGGCTTTTTCTCCATGTTCGGGTGGGCCACGTATAGCCCTATTGGATTTAGTAGGCCTGGCGGAGGTGGCCTACTCGCTTCCCCTTTGCGAGTATCGCGTAGCATCTTCTTGTGACGCACACTTATCCGTGCAACTTTGCCACGTGTCATCTTGGGATTGGGTGGTCAACTATTGACCAAGTCAACTTTCTTATAACGCTGACCTTCCCTACAGCGGGCAGGGCATAGCTTTGGAGGTCCCGTTCCTATATAGCACGGACACGAATACGGACACGGGATTTCTAAAAAAAGGGGACACAGACACGGCAGGGGACACATAAAAAATAGCTAAAATTAATAAATAAAATTTATTTTATGCCAATGGAAACATAGTTATAGGTATAAACATGAAGTTTGATTATATAGAAAAACAACATCATATATACATCATATTATACTATCAATTCCAAATATTTGAAGTAGGCACTTATCCCTCGAAAATTTAAAACAATTGCATATTTAACCCCTGCCGTGTCCCCCTAAAAAATTAATTAAATTTCATGGGACACGCCCCATGCATATTGAGCTGGGTCCTCGGCGTGTCCGAGACACTGCAACCTCTAAGAGTATCGGTGCTACATAGACCGCAGCCAAGCTTCAGAGGGCCCTTCGAGTCATGCCTTAGACGGGTGGTCGGGAGCAAACAAACAGATGCATTATCACCAACATATCTTTGGGCCGCACTGAATTATTTGACTTGGGCTTTTTCTCCATGTTCGGATAGGCCACACATAGCACTACAGGATTTAGTAGGCCTGGCGGGGGTGGTCTACTCGCTTCCCCATCGCGAGTACCGCGCAGCATCCTTTTGTGACACACACTTATCTGCGTGACTTTGCCAAGTGTGATCTTGGGATTGGGTGGTCAACTATTGACCAAGTCAACTTTCTTGCAATGCTGACCTTCCCTACAGCAGGCAGTCAGGTACAGCTTTGGAGGTCCCGTTCCTCCGGTTGCACTAGCGGATTGAATAAGGATTGAATAACACTTATTTAGAAAGGCATTTTTTTTGAAATTTTAAGATAAAAGTGAAAATTATAAAATTTTGACCCAACACATAAAAAAAATAAAATAATAAGCCGTATAATTTTTCTATTTTGATAGTCCAAAGTCCAAACTCAGCCTGCATACTCAACCCAAATGTAATCCTAAATAATTTCATCCACCGTACGGCTACATATGCATGTGTTGTAGTATTATTTGTCTACTATAAAGTAGAAACCGTACCCAATACACAAGGTTCGTACCCCACAGAAACTACACAAAAATCCCAAATCCCAATTCTTTCCAGAAACGTTGATTACGTCTACATATAAAATTACACGTGAATTTACTTACCCACCACACACACACATATCTATATATACTAGGTATGAAGCCTCGTGCTTTGCACGAAATTAATGCCCGTTAGTGTTTGCCCGTTGGTAAAAATTAACGATGTGCATGCTATGTATTTTTTTACTTAGTTCAATAGGTTTAGAAATGATATTTACAAATACAATTGGGGACTAAAAGAGGAGAAAAATAAAACCTGGGGGTTTGACAATGACAAAACACAATAAAGTAGTAGGGGCCCAAGCGAAAAATATAAAACAAAAGGGAAAATTTTATAATTGTGTAAAAAAACCTGCAAATGACCAAAATAGCCAAGGGGAAATCCTGTAATTACCAAAATCAGATAAGTCAAGGAAGAAATTGCAGGGGTAAAATCGTCCAAATTGAACCAAATGTGGTAAGCCATCAAATTTGACATCGTCTGTTATATGGCAATTGGGAAGGATAATGCAGAAAAAAGAGTGGAGAAAGACTTGGAGTTAAGCAAACCTTGTGGTCCCATCGAAAAGAGGTGGTGGGTCAGAGCTTGAATCCAGAACAGGCGGAAGAACTTCACCCCTACCAAAAACATACCCAGTTAAAAATCTGCATAATCACAATTGCGATGGAAGAAAAAACACACAAAACCCACTTCACACGCAAAACCATAAAAGCAAGAAACAGTACTCTGTGGCAATCGCTGCAGTTGGAACTGCGCAGATTCTGCTGGAAAAGAGGCGACGAGACCTGGGCAAGCAAAGTGCTTGTAATGGCAAAGAATAGCTGGGCAATTTGGGGACTATCTTGTGAAAATGCGAGGTTGAGAGAAGGTTTGCATATGAGCTCCTGGTCATTTTTGTTCTCACCAGTCACCAATTCGCACACCCCCCCACCATGGAGTAATTGGTGGAAACTGGAAGGAGAGCGTGGTTCATTGTCTTGTGGCCTTTTAATTTGGGCCGAAGGAAAGTATACATTAGACCTCGGTCTTCTGTTGAACGAATGATTTGGGCACGAGGATAGAATGGGCCTTGGTTGAAAAAGGCCCAAAAGTGGTCTATTCTCTTGAGGTTGTCGATTACTAGAACTTATATGGTACATTATTGATAGTGTCGTTTTCGTACAAAAAATATAATTTATAAAATAGGGAATTAACTAATATCCCGAAGAATAACGGTTAAGTCCGAGTGTCGATCTGCATAGACAATTTGGCTAAGCTACAATAATTTCGATTAATCTCTAAATTAATTCTAAAGAAACAATTGGTTGAATTTGATTTTGGAAAGCTAATTAACTAAAGAACATTGAAATTAAATTAGATAAAGACGATGAGAGAAAATGCTAGGGTTTAGAATCCACCCCTACCGCATAACTATGCATTCGCATAAATCGGATTTATATTCAAATCGATAAATAACTATCGCTAGGGTTTGCAATCCTTATCGATAGTTGGCAAGAGGGTATTTGTGATTGTTAAAAGGCATGGACTATCCCATAGCATGGACCGTTTTACTGGCACGGTGTCACGCCGCCCAACGACACGATCCGTCGTATGAGCATAATCTATCGCAGAACTCCAAACACAACATTGAAAACAATTATATGAACGGACGGGTATTTGAAATTAGTATACAAATACGCAACTGATTGAAAGAATAAAAACAATTAAAACAAAGTTCTGATTATATAATCCGATTCGAATAAACATCTTAATTCATACAAAATACATCGTTACTTGGAGCGGTGATTTTATAAGCTGTCTCAATTATTTGTGCATGAGAATCCTAATCCGAAGCAAAACCCTATCATATCTAATGGGCTCTAGCCTAATTTATTTTATTACCAAAACTAAGTGTAGGCAGCAGCAGGCCCACTCCAAACCCTATTGGTTAAATTAATCCGGGGCCCGCACATTGGCTGACTATCAGTGGCCTCCAATTGCTTCGAGGAAAAAACCAACCCCACGTGGAATTATATGGAAGTATTGGTTTGTCCTCCAATTTTGCTCATGTGGGAAATTGATTCGGTGCTTCTCTCGTTCTATCCGTTATGAGCTTTGGTGCACCACTTGAATTCACTTGACCACGCCCTGTGTTTCAATAGCAAGCTGAATTGCTACTTTATGGGCTTTGTATATCAAAGACCCCAAATACCTACACACACACAATAAGAGAAATTAAACTCCAAGTAATAATATAAAATGACGTAACAATTAGAAATTTGGAGGCGCTAATGTGAATATTTTTGCGCCTATCAATTATTCAAAGGGAAATGATTTTACCCATAAAAGTGCAATTTTTCAATAAAAGATGAGAAATGGTGTGCAATTATCGAAAAAAAGTGGAGTGGAATTCATTTATCAATTCAAATCATTGGTTGAACGGAAGAAGTCTATGTATACTTTCCTTTGGACTAGGAGAACGGATTTGTAATAACTTGTTTAATTTACTCCGGAATAGGATAACGGATTGGGATTATATAGTAAAAATGTCAAATTTGCCATTAACTTTCTTCCCTTTTTAAACTTTTGTATATTTTAGTAATTATATTTGATAATGCAGTTTCCGGCGCAGCCCGACGAAACACCTGCAAAACAGAGGTAAACTAGGGACACCGATGTGGTGTTTGCCAACCAGCCTCCGATTCCTAAGTCAGTCTTTTTGTGTAGTAGAGTTGAGTATTGTTCAAGTATGGATGATTGGAACAACGTACCTTGATTTGGCTACTTGGAGTCGTTTATATAGGCTAACAGAGTGATTGAGTCCCCGTAGGACTTGGACTTTCACCAATGCTTATCTTGTTAACGCCTTTAGCTTATTGGAAGCCTCTCATTCCCGAACGGAAAATGGGATTTCCAATACCCTTAGGAGTCTTACGAATAAGCCACCGGACTTCGCAGGCTTTATCTTGATCTCGTGAGAGAAGAGTTTGAGTCCTTTCAGGACTTCTAAAACTCTTGGGGTTATTTTCCTAGTCAGGGATGTGGGGCGCGAGCTGTTCTTCCCCTTCCTTCAGTTCAGGTCTGGCAGTCCGAGCTGCCCTACCGCTTCCGAGCTGTGCTTGCTAGTTCGGACTGTGTCCCTCTACTCCCCAGTCCTTGGGATGCTCACTGAGCCTTTCTCTGTTTCCCTCCTCTTCACGAGCTCTCTTTACCGAGCTGGGCTTGAGCTGACCTTGTGGTTGGTTTAGCCCTATCAATATTTTATAATAACAATATCCATACACCATTTGTTAACAGGAAAAAAAAAGTTTGTTCCGTGCACCATTTCTTTATACCAGTAGCAATATATAGTAGTAGCAATATTTATGCACCATTTGTTTACCAAAAAAAAAAGAGACTATTTTTTACCTGTAAAAAAGACTGCAAATTATAATTGAAGTTTTAGTTGATTTTAGCAAAACAAAAGCGTCCAATTTAGTATTTGATAACAAGACTAAAGGTTGGGGTTATGGTTATTTCGCACCATAGAGGTCCGCACTGGACTAGCAATAAGACCCCCTGTGGGTTTTCTATAACTCCAATATATTTTGGGTCTATAAACAGTTCAGGGGTTATACGAATCGCTTTCTTAATTAAAAACCAAATCAAACACCCGTATAGATGACCCACCAGACTACTATTGCAATCCACCCTCCCACAACCCTTATCAAACATGGCCTAAAAGGCTAAAATGCTTTTCCATGAGGTCACGTGTTTTAATTCCACGGAAGGCCAAACATTCTAAATCTAGGGGGCACAAGATGTTTGTCCGGCGCCAGAAATTAATCGAATTGCTCGTAAGCTAGCAATACTATACTCCAAGTAAAGGCACCTCTCTGTTTTTTTTTTTTTTTTGGGTCTAATGCCGACAATTACCCTTTACCTAGAAGTTATGCATGACGAGAAACTTACCGGCAGAAGGATAGAACCCGGGGGGCCTGCCGAGCACCCTGCAGTGCACAACAGGCCCCGGATTTCAGATAGACAATAGTAAAAGTATATCTCGACCAAAGAAGTTTTTTGCATGTATGTGTACTTCTTGAAAATCTTCGTTAACTAAATACTCCCTCCGTCTCGCAAAGTTGGACACTTTTATGCTTTTACTTGTCCCATATAATTTGTCCAATTTTAAAAGTCAAAAGCAAATCGTGGTAAACTCTCCATTTTACCCTTACTTTTGCACATGAGACAAAAGTTTTTTCACACTTTTCAAGGGTAATATTTGGAAGTTTGAGTTTTCATAATATTATAATTTTTTTCTCTTAAAAGTTGGAACTCCCAAAAGTGTCCAACTTTAAGGGACGGAGGGAGTACTATATTCTAGTAGAAAAACAATACAACAAATATTTTCAGTGGTGCATATTGATCAAAATGTTTAAGGACATCTCTAATCCACCCTCTATTCAGGATTAGCCATGGGCATAGGCCAACAAGGCGGTCACTTAGGATCTCTAATTTTTCGGCCTAATAAAAGGACCCCAAATATAAGATCATAATGAATATTATTTATGTCGAGAATTTTACAAATACGTTAGTTTGCTGCGGTGGTTGGATTCGCATTGTCTATCCATGACGAATCGGGTTCAATAAAGGCTTCATGTTGACAGCTCAAGGGCTCGAATTCGCAACCTTAGGGTGCAACTCCCATGTTTTGAGCAACAAACCACTAAATCACAAGGCTTTCTTATGTTTAATTTAGAATAACTTATATATACTATACAAATGAGACGCCCATTATCATACTTAGCTTAGGGCCTCGAAAATTTTGGGATCGGGCCTGCCTCTATTTTTTTAAAAATATAGAGGAAGAGTAAATCCAAACCCATCACCTATTTCACATTTTCTTTTCTTTCGATTTTACCATTATAGAGATGTATAGCGACACTAAGCGTCACATAGTTCTCTAAAATGGAGGAGTATCAATATTTATCATCATAAAAGTGAAATAGTAGATTATTGGGAAAATAGCCTTACAGAGGCAGGGTACAAGTACAAGAGAGTGGAGGGAGGGCCTACCATGAAAAGGATGGTGGGCACTCGTGGGCGATGTCCACCAAATTGGTGGTGTGATCTGTGATGTGACCCACCAGCCGTGAAGAGATAAGATGGATCGGATCCCCCTTCCTCCAAAAAGAAAGGCTAAAAAGAGGTGGTTCACGTGGCTGGCCCTGGCCCAACTCCAAGTAAGGAACAAGAGCCGGGAACTACTACAGTCCATGGGCTGTGTTTAGATGAGTTTTGAAAAGAAATTTTTGAGAAGAATTTTTGAGATGGTGTTTGGTTGAGTTTTTGAAAATTGAAATAATGAGTTAATGATTGGAGAGAGATATAGAGAGAATGAGAATAATGAAGTAATGAGTAGAGAGAGAAATGTAAAAAATGATTGGATAAAGAGAGAATCTTTTTCATTTTTTTTTTTTGAAAATGAGCAAAAATGAAAACCAAACAAACAATATTTTTCAAGTTTCAGTGTTGTTATGGGTACACCATTTGGTGCACACCAAATGCACCCCGTATTTTGTGGGATTCATTTTGTGATTCCATATAATTTATTGGAGCCGCTCAACTTAATCAAAATATATTTTTATAGATCCCTATAAGAAATTAGCACAGTCAGATATAGGTATGAGCTTGATCAATTTTTCACTCAATTTCTATTAGAAAATTGAGCACAAAAATGACTAGTAGAGCTGTTACGATTTGTGTTGAACCCCAAAATAGACTCGTGCAAAATGCGGTGTACATTTGATATACACCAAATGATATACTCATAGTTTTATTGTTAGTTTTTGCGGTACATCTTTTACTAACTCATAAAAACCATCCCAAATTCTTGTACGTGCATGTTAAAAAAGTGTTGTGTGAACCCTTCACATTAATTAAGAAACGCTGAAAAAAAAACATAGTCACACTTCCATAAATACATAAAGCAATCTATGGATATATAGAAGGTAAATAGACAGATAAAGATACTGCTCTTTCCCAATGGCTTATATTTATCTTATACTACATACATAAATAGCCTCTGACTGAACATTTTATGCCACACTAGTGAGACAGGGAGACAAGAGAAGCATTGTAGGGAAGGCCAATCTCGGTAGGTAAAAGAAGCCTGCAGCCTTTAACGTGCTTTTGAGGCACCCCCATAATCCCTCTCTCTCTCTCTCTCTCTCTCTCTCTCTCTCTCTCTCTCCTTGTTGTTCTCCTAATTGTGTTCGCAGAAAAAACCAAAGGTTTAGAAGTTGATTATTGAGGTGATTTTTTTTTTCAAAAAATGTATTGGAAGATGTGTGAGACTAGTGAGAGGCATGTGAAGTGTGGTGTGGTGTGGTGCAGGGATGGGAGGCCTAACCCTTTCTGACAATCATTCTAGTTGTTGTAGTATTAATGTATTATCCTCTCTCTCTCTCTCTGATCTGCTGCCTTTTCCCCATTAAAAGGCTACTCTCTGTTTCACTTTCTTCGCCACTTCTCTCTCTCTCTCTCTCTCTCTCTCTCTCTCTCTGTGGAAATTAAGTTGAAGTTGTTGAATTAATTGGGCGAACAGAAGAACACGTACGGATCATCTAAGTCAGCAAAAATTCCAGCTTCATTTGAGGTAACTTCTATTTCATTGGTCTTAGAGTAATTCCTTTATAGTAAATTTCTCTTTTGGTGCATGTGGTTCCCATTTCTATCGACTCATTGGAATTCCAGCAAGCCTAACAAGATTAGATTTCTGGGTCTTGATCGAATTCTCTTACGTACGTACGTACGTACTAGCTAATTATTGATTTCAGAGACAGGTAATTGACTATGTTTCGCTTACACTTAGCTAACTTCAATTAACATTTATACCGAGTGCAACTGAGCTGATCACATTAGCAATAGAGATATATGGTGACGGTAGAGAAATTGAGGAGTGAGAAGGAGGTCATAGGTTAGTCGGTGGTGACGTTCCGACTGCCGGAGGAAATTAATACAGTGATCGCTCCGCCGAAATCAAATCTGCTGGTGGGAGTAGTAGGATTTTAATATCGATGCTGATAAAAAAAAATATGGATCCAGCACATGGTAATGGTAGCTCTTAACCTTTTGAGTTCCGACTATAGATCCAGCTCATGGTCGTGGCACCAACAAAAGGCAGTAAAGATATAGGTACCGACCAAATAGTATACAGATGGTATTGACGGCATCGGTGGGTCCCAAAAAAATTATCCGAGCTGTTTATTTATCTTCGAATCAATCGGATATGCGTACATGATTGATCCAAAATTCCTCAGTTTCGTTTAAAATCCCCCCGTTTCACACATATTGAGCTGATTTCTATTAGCCCACTCGGAGAATGATTCTAAGTTGAATTTGAACGGTTCGGATAATCCATATAGGATCTGGAGTAGGTCCCGCATGGCGGTTGGTATGTACCGTCGGTACCAATAGCAAGACTGAACAAAAGATGTCGTGGCATTAATCCCACCCGTGAAAGTATCAACAATTCAGCTGTTTGTTTTGGGTAATACTTCAATTATTTTGTCTCCCTGTTGACGAAATTGGCCTAGCTCCAAAATGTGAGGTGGTGGGAGCTCTATCGATAGCTATCAGTCTACCACAAGATTGAGTGAGTGGAGGATCACTAGAACGACCAAAATACCCTTGTTACAGCTTTTATCGATTCCCATGTCCGTTTCTGTGTCGTATGATCAATATCATAGGTAAATGGTTCCAAAAATGTCCCCCTCGAGTCCCATGTGGAGAGTCTTAACTCTAAATTGTCTCAATTTGATGTGTCCCACTAACCTTGTGAAAATTGTGTCCGTATATGGACCAGTATTCAGAGAGAGTATGATATGTACTCACTGTGCGCCAAAAGGAGCACAATCGATCGATACTGCCCTTCAGAACTACTTACCACTTTGACAGGTCGTCATATGGGAGTCATCATCATGTATTCTTTTTTTGTTGATGTATATCTTAAGAGACACGGAGTATGCATGTAACCAAAAAAAAAAAAAAAGATATAAAAAAGAAGCGCCTAGAAGAGCAGGTTGATTTTATTTTGTCACTCTTTATGAAATTTTCAGCAATTCTAAGGAGATAATTGTACCAACCAAGCAGTCTGTAAATGATTCTAATTAGAATTACATTTCCTCCGTTCTAATTTATTTGTCCCCATTTTGAAATGTTAACCTTTTCAACATTTACACTTTAAATTTTTGAAAAAGTTACTACTTTTAAAAAGGAGGGCAATAAGAGAATTAATTTGATTAATCCAAAAATCAAATATTTATGTAATCACAAGATGTTGGTAGTTATGACCTAACAAATAAACCACATTTTCGAGGTGCTTGTAAGTTGGCTCAGACATTCAGTTATAAAAAAAAAAAAAAAAGAACCTTGCTATTAGTACCGATCGGTTGGTACCAATCACGTACCGACCGGCTCCGGGGACCCCCTCGTGGGTCCCACACAGCTAATCCGAGCCGTTCAACCATCTCAGAATCAAATTTCAAGTGGGACTTCGAATTTAAGGGCCCTTGGAATTCAATTTTGAGATGGATGAGCGGCTCGGATCGACCTTGTGGGACCCACAAGGGGGGCCATCGCCGGTCGATACACAGTCTGTACATAGGAGTCAATCCCCAAAGGATTTCCATAAAACAAAAGGGTATGACTTCACAAATAAGACACATGTTTGTGAAATAGTATGTGACACCTCATTAGTGGACCCAAGGAGTGCAAGGCGGGTGTTTAGCCCCTGCAGTATTCTCCCCAATTTTCTTCCTGTTTGTAATGCACTTTTGAATTTTTTCATAAAATTACTAAAGAGTGATCCCGCTAATCAGACCAAATTAATAATCATGCGTCCGCGCCGCTGCACCTCATTTCATTAATTAATATCATTCCTTCGTTCCATACTATATCTTGTAATTAATTTAATGTTCTTTTCATGTTCTTTTTTTTTTTTTGAACTGCTTTTCATGTTCATTAATTAGTACACCACTAGTAATAAATTTCCAACTATGGCAGCATAGGATTAATTTGCGCGTACAATACATCTGATTTTGGTGTGTGATGTTCATGCAGATAAGTCTTTGATAGATCATGGAACCAGGCAAGCAATCGCCTCTCATTCCACCAGCACCCAGAGACTCACGTGGCTCACTCGAAGTCTTCAACCCATCCCCATACAACTCCTCCACCACGCCCGCCCGCGCCAACCCAACCTTGCTTAATACTCCTCCTCCTTCCCAGCCCACCTGGAAAACCTGGCTCGACCCACCGTCCCGCCACCCAGCTCAACCATCGCTCGCGGAGGAGCCCAAAAACCTCTCTTCCAATTCCGGCCGAGCCAACCCCGACGAAATCACCTCATGGATGGCCCTCAAGGACCACTCCAACGCACCCGGTGGTGGTACTGGTGCAGCTGCCAAAAAGACCATCTCCGGGGTTACGATGAGTGACCAGAATGGCAGCCGCCAGAAGTCGACCGTATTGTCCGGTGAAGCGGGCACTGCGGCGAAAAGGGCGGCGGAGTGGGGACTTGTACTGAAGACGGATGACGAAACTGGGAAGCCACAGGGGGTGAAGGTGAGGACATCTGGGGATGATCAGACTACGAAACCCGGGAGCTCTAGGAGGGACTCTGGTAACTCGATGCGGAGTTCCGGTGAAATGTCTGATGATGGAACGGGTAAAGCTAGCTGCTTTTGATACTGATTTTTGCAACCTAGTGCTTTCTTAGAAATTTGTTCTTTCAATGCTTAGAATTACACACAATACAAGCGCTAATTAAAAGACAAATTTTGAAATGAATTCATAAGTAATGTGATAAGGTTAAGGTATGTATGGGTCACAAATTGGGTTTACCATGGCAGGGAGGGAAAAAGGGTTTCCTAGAGTATCTGAGGATGTAAAGAACGCACTATCCTCATTTCAACAAACCTTTGTGGTTTCGGATGCAACCAAACCCGATCACCCGATCATGTATGCCAGTGCCGGGTTCTTCAAAATGACTGGTTACACATCTAAAGAAGTCGTGGGGAGGAACTGGTAAGGCTTCTTAATTACATTTTCTCTTGCTTTTTTTCCATCTCTCATAACGGTTTTATGACAATTGATCGACATTTCTTGTATTGGGCCCAGTCGGTTTTTACAGGGTTCGGGTACGGATACGGAAGATATGGCAAAGATCCGGGAAGCGTTGCAGGGTGGGAATAACTATTGTGGGAGGCTTCTCAATTACAAGAAGGATGGCACACCCTTTTGGAACCTCCTCACCATTGCACCTATCAAGGATGAGACTGGAAAAGTCCTCAAATTTATTGGGTTAGTATTTTCTATAATATCTATTTAAATCTTTCAAGTTACCGAACTCCAATAATATGAACAAAATTGAGTGTAACAGTGGAGAAAATTTTGGGTGCAAATTGGGTATAGGCCACGTGGTGCCCTTGCACCACATCCGAGCCGTCCATTCAATGCATGGACAACTCGGATTAAAGGGAGGAGAGAGAGTGTGCTAAAGGGAGGAGAGAGGGTGTTCGGATCCGAGCCATCGGTTGCATTGAATGGACGGCTCGGATGTGGTGCAAGGGCACCATGTGGTACCCAATTTGCACCCAAAATTTTCTCGTAACAGTGACATCAAACTAACATGCATATAGAAATTGAAAGTCCTGCATTAGTTTAGCCAAACATAATGGTAGTGATCGTGCTACATTTTTCATAGTGATCAATAATATTGTCACATAGGTTTGACTCTGTTGATTAGGAGACTCATTTGAAATTAAGTGAGCTCAAGCTCAAATTAAGCCCAAATATTCAAGCATATTCTTCTACAATTTGAGCTCTAAATGAATCCTATAAACAAACCGAGCCCACACACACGAGCCTATCGAGCTTTTCTCACAAGCCAAGCTACAATTATCTCTTGTCGAGCTCTTTCAGTAAACAAGGCAAAAGTATTGGTGCTCACTGCTCAGCTCATTTAAATTAACTGAGCCTAGCCTTGAGCTATGAACAAATATCTCGATTCATTTGTAGTCCTAATTTTTCGGAATAAAAAACTTATTGTATCAATTGGTAACATATGGTGTGTATCGTCACCATTACTAAAAACTAGTGGGAGTGCATCCTATTCCCACCCCCCTCCAATAATTCTTCCTTTTATGCCAAAGGGGGGTTGCCCACAAACATGGACAATTTTGTAAGATTCAATGCTTGATAGTGTTGGCAATATGTCTTGTCCTGGACCATCAACCCTTTTATATTTTTTCGGTAAACAGAACCATCAAACCTTTGTGGGGGTAAAAGTCATGTGATTCTGTTCCAACCACGATTGATCAGGGAAAAAGGATCTTTGTCCCTATCCATGACACACCTCATTTATTGTTCCAACTATTTTGATGGCTACACAGGAACTTCTTTTCATCCTTGTCAATACATTGATGATGATGGTAATATTGAACGTGGCCCTCCTCAACCCAATCAAGGCAAGTGGTGTCTAGCTCATGCGGTAAAACTCTTGGATGCTTCATACTGCATTCGGGATCTAGTCCCATTCCCCCCTCCCCAATGTAATAGATTAGAAATGACGAGTGACAGAAGAAAAAAAAACCCAAATCAGGACGGCCTCCTGTTTCTTCTTGTGTGGATTTTTGGGTTGGGTTGGTTTGGTTCTGGCCCTTAAACATTTTGGGCTGATTTTTTTTTTTAAAAAAAAAATTACAAAAAGTGAGAAGAGTTTTAATATTAATCTGAAAGGCAAAAACATCTATACATCAGTAAGCAAGGAACCCCATGAGGGTAAGATAGTTGTCCAGTTACCGGACAAATCACTTAACATGGTTTTTCTAGAACATTGATGTGCAGCCCGATTATAATCTCTTTTGACAAAATCAAACACACAACTACACAAGACATAAACACTTCTTTAAGAACTAACGAACCATGAACCAAAACCCCGACATCAGATGGCGGGTCTTTTGAATTAGGTATATACTCCCTCCGTCCCAATTTGATAGTCCACTACGAAATTACGTGCAATTTTCAAACTAAAAAATAATGTATTTATCAAAATAATTTTTGAATTTTTTTCGCACCGTATTAAAGTTCTCAATGAGATCTATCAAACAAGATCCATAATTCATATTTTTTTAGGTTCTCATTAAAAAATATAAGCCGTTGAAAATGGCACGCAATCTCAAAATGGACTATCATTTTGGGACGGAGGGAGTAGTTCCGTTCGGATTCAATGACCACCTTTGAAAGTCTTAAGCCAATCCCCAACTGCATTCCATCCCGAATAGCCATTGCTTCTGCAATCCTACGAGAATTAGGCAACCAAGGATCTTCCCACATACGTATATCTATCCCGGAACATGAGCCAAGGATTTTTAGCCGATTTGGAAAACTCTCCTTATTGATTTAAAATCAGCAAACATGAACACGTGGGGCCTCTCTCACGTGGTATGGTTAGGTTAAATCCAACCCTTCCAACTCACGAGTTTTTATTTTTTATTTTTCTCGATGAATGTCAATATTGTTACTTATAATTAATGAGGTTTGGTTCCTGTCCTTTGGTGATTTTAAATCTGCAAACATGCGTACCTATCTACATTGGTATTTGGTAGTGCTTTCAAATCACAAGATTAGAATAAAACAATTTAGGTTAATTTAGGCCTATTTTGACTAAAAAAGTAAAGTCGATTTTTTTTCGCGTTAGTTAATTTTGTGTTAAACTTTTGTGGATTATTGGTTTTTTTTACGAGAGGAATCGGAAAACAAAAAAATTATAACCTCAACTTAATTTTTTCCAAATAAAGACAAAAATAAGCTTTTTTTTCACTTATTTACGTTTTTATTCAAAAAAATTAAGAATTTATGATATAATTTTTTACTTTTCCGATTCTTCTCGTCGAGAAGAACCAATAATCCACAAAAGTTTGACACAAAACTAATTAACGCGAAAAAAAATTCAAATGAAGACGAAAAAATAAGCAGCTTTTCTTGTTAGTGTAAATTGCACCGATCCACCCAACAGCTTTCGTATAATTACACTGACCTCCCTAAAATCTGCCGAACAAACGACCCCACCAGTCCACCACCACAATATAGCATCGGCACCGTACTTCTGATTCAATCACCGGCGAGGGAAGAGAGCAATTTTTACCATGGGTTGTGTCGTGATGGTTCGATTGGGGTGGTTCGATAATGGGTTTGGTCTGGTTGTCGTCGACGGTGGGTTTGTCCGGTGGTCGTCGCTTCGTGTTGTGGTGGTGGCGATAGTGGCCACCGGCGAAGAAGGTTGCTTCATGGCTGAGAGGTGGTGGTATTGACTTGGAAGGTATGCTTAAGATTCCTAGTTGATAACCAAGCAGCAGTTGCCGCAATTCATTGGTATGTTAATTCCTCAACGTCGTTGCAAAGTCGTTTGAAGTTTCTCTTCCAGCATTGGGGCTGCAAAGCTTGAGGCTGGGCTCGTTAAGGTTGTGTTCATTATGTAAATGAGCTGAACTCAACAACTCGTTTATAGAGGCTTGTTTAGTATTCAACCGAGCTCAAGTCCTCAAATACTAATCGAGCTTGAGCTCAAATATTAGTGCTTAATTCGAGCTTGAGCTCAATAATTTTAAACAAGCTGAGCTCGAACACACTCGGCTAATTTGCACCAAACATGTGATCTTTGGTGTCCTCTTCTGTTTTCATTTGGTGTGTACAGTTTTAATCTTACTCAAATTGATGAATATTTGGTGGTTGATGGTAGGTAAAAACATGGTGGATTAAGAAAAAGACAAGTGAAAACATGTCACGTTTGTTTATGCATTTGATGTTTAGCTTTTTACTGGTTTCTAAGTTTTAATCAAAATTACTTGCAATGATAGAGAAAATGGTATGCAAGCATATGCCGTGATGGGTGAATGAAAGAAAGAAAAAAAGAAATCATATTGTACTAGAATTGATGAAATTTCCGTATGGTATGTTTTATGGGAATTTTGGCAGAATGCAAGTGGAGGTGAGCAAGCACACTGAGGGTTCCAAGGACAAGATGACCCGTCCCAACGGCCTGCCTGAATCTTTGATTCGTTACGACGGTATTCACATGGAAATATCACTTTTTCCAAGTTTTGATTGAACCTAATGGTTTATTATAGATGGTGTTTGGACGAAAAATAAGAAATAAATCGTTACAACAGACTTTGAAAAGGATACAAAACATTGATTTAGCCTTTTGTTGCTGTTTTTGCAGCCCGTCAGAAGGAAATGGCTACAAGTTCGGTAACTGAGCTAGTGCAGGCAGTGAAGAGACCACGGGCACTCAGTGAATCGACAAACCGTCCCCTCATCAGAAGATCAGAAGGTGGCAGTGAACAAGAACGATCTGCAGCCGTAGGATGGCAAAACACCGAAAACACGGCTCCCGCCAGACGCCATTCTGTCGCCGGCACCAGAACCTCCATGCAGAAAATCAGCGAGTTGCCAGAAAAGAAACATAAGAAATCCGCACGTCATTCTTTCATGGCGTAAGTTTCAAAATGATTTACATACAGAAATGTTGTGATCTTCAGCACTGCTTTTTTTGGAAGTGCGAGGCATAATTAGTTGGTTTGGATGATTTTGGTAGACAACTAATGTGGCTTTTTTTGGAATTTCAATGCTACGTGAAATTACATTTCTCTGCAATGTCACATTGCGTAAATACAAATTTCCTTCTCTTGGTTCAGGATGGTAAGGAAAACTCGTCCGAGCTCCGACGATTTTGATATTGGAGTGACTGTGGATGATGACGACGATGACGATTATGATAGTGACAACGATGGGAGGCCGGAGAGTTTGGATGACAAAGTGAGGAAGAAGGAGATGAGAAAGGGTATCGATCTTGCTACAACACTTGAACGTATTGAGAAGAATTTTGTCATTACTGATCCAAGGCTGCCTGATAATCCCATTGTGAGGCTTCTAGTTTCCAAACTGACCATGCTGATTTTATTTTCATAGTTTGAGCTTATCAATTGATATAACTATCCCTTGTGTCTGAATTTTCAGATTTTTGCATCGGATAGCTTCTTGGAGCTCACTGAGTACAGCCGTGAAGAAATTTTGGGAAGAAATTGTAGGTGAGAATCAAGGTTTCACTACTTGTTAGGATGATCCCGAACATTGGCATTGCTTGATTGAAATTTTGTTAGACTCAAGTTCAAGGACTTAAAAAAGAGTCATTAGAAAATGAAAGCGGTCGCTAATAATGGTTCAGAAATTCTGAAGTTCATTGTAGTTTTTATTCTGATTGTTATCGATTGGTATGACATTGATTAGATTTCTTCAAGGCCCTGAAACTGATCCAGAGACGGTGAGGAAAATTAGAAATGCAATTGATACCCAGACAGAGGTTACAGTGCAGCTTATTAACTACACCAAAACAGGTATACTCGTAATTTTGGCAATTTGTAAATTCTAGAAATGGAAGTCTGAGACTCACTGACTTCAAACTTTCTCTCTCCCGTAGTTTGTCTGGTAGACAACAATTTTCTTGTGCTTACTTGAACTAAATTTCCTGACATCACCACAGGCAAAAAGTTCTGGAATTTGTTTCATCTGCAGCCTATGCGTGATCAGAAGGTACAGTTATAAAAAAGATCTCTGTGGCACACGATTTATGTTCCTGTGATTGCAAAAAGAAGAGAAGAGGAACTTCATTCCATTATCTTATATTCAGTGATCATTTGCTTAAAGTTCTCATTTTTTCTTTTAAACAGGGTGAAGTTCAGTATTTCATTGGGGTACAATTAGATGGTAGTGAACATGTTGAACCACTTCACAACTGCATCCCTGAGGAAACCGCAAAAGACAGTGCAAAACTGGTGAGAGAGAAAACTATTGAGTTCATGAATATCTGGTTTTCGTTTTGACCAGTGGAAACTTCTCTTATTGTTACTGAAAGATTCATCTTTGCCACATTCAGGTGAAAGAAACAGCCACAAATGTTGATGATGCTGTGAGGGAGCTTCCTGATGCCAACATGGTAATGTCCGTTTGATAGACTTTGAGAAGTATATTGCAGAATTCAATTGTTAGGTTCATTTGTTACCACCTCTTTATCGATATGTAGAAACCAGAGGACTTATGGAGTAATCATTCAAAAGTGGTTCACCCAAAGCCCCACAGGAGGGACAGTTCATCTTGGCAGGCTATCCAAAAAGTAAAATACTTTTTGCAACAGGCATCTTCTTTTTATTTGAGCGATACATAGTCCAGATTGTATGTTTTGAAGCTTCTCTTCCCTTGTTTATCCCGTCAATTAGCTAGTGTGGTGTATGACTTGCAGATTCTGGAGTCTGGTGAACTGTTAGGCTTGAAGCATTTTAAGCCAATCAAACCCTTGGGGTCTGGAGATACTGGCAGGTTTGTCAATATGGACGCATCTATGTTGTGATTGTGATTTACTTTTTAAGAATAGTTTGGTGCATGACATATCATATTGTATTATCATACAAGCTCAAGAAGAAGGCGATTGGTCATCTCAACCCTTCTTTGACATCCTTCTTCAAAGAATTTTTTAGGGGACATTTTGACTTGCTTTTATAGCTTTCCTTACTTCATTTTGTTTCCTTTTTGATACATGGTCTCATAAAATTAAGACGATGACTTTAATGACAGTGTGCATTTGGTGGAATTGTGTGGAACCGGTGAACGCTTTGCCATGAAAGCCATGGACAAGGGGATCATGCTCAACCGAAACAAGGTAATAACCACCAATTGTTTTTCGTGGAAACAGTACTATAATAGGCTATTACCTTCGACGTTCGAATAAACCACCTTGTCACATACATAAGACTATAAGAGGGTTGAAATGCAACTTCTAAGTTTCCACTCGAGCTATTGCTGTTCACAATGTTGTTTGACCACTAGAAAAAAATGAGATGGTACCTGTATATACCTTACTTGTAGAGATCAAGCAGATCATCATACGCCATCAATACTCATATGATACCTCTCGTAATTCAATTTATAGCATTGAAATCGAAGTAGATCCTTACTGTGGGGCTATGACAACTTCCGTTCTCCTTCTCTCTCTCTCTCTCTCTCTCTCTCTCTCTCTCTCTCTCTCTCTCACACACACACACACACACACGAACAAGATACATTTTTTCAGTTTTACCTTCTGAAAAATCTAGATGAAACTCAAAATTGGTTGTCATGTAATCAACACAAGTTTTTACATCTTCTGCATTTCATGCATTTCATCTGCTGTAAGGTTTTATTGATCGAAATAAACATCAAGATCTTGTGTTCTTTTGAGTTTTCACACTTCTCCTTTCTTCTTCTTTACAGGTGCACCGAGCTTGTGCAGAAAGAGAAATCCTGGACATGTTGGATCACCCTTTTCTTCCAGCACTGTATGCTTCATTTCAGGTTAGCCAAATATGACATTCTTAGAGTAAGCTACTCGTAACTCCAGGGAATTGCCATAATCTGCCGATATGGGGGAGAAAATATTTAAAGAATTAGTCCTTCTCCAAGATATGTATAATTTGAAATACCAAGCTTCATGCTTGCAATTTTCACTGAAATTTCCGCAAACCGTAGATTAGTGTGCACTCAAATGTCTTGTTAAGTTATTGAACTGTACATTTGGCAATGAATATATGGTATAATGGTATGATACACTCTGCAGACTAAAACACATGTGTGTCTGATAACTGATTACTGCCCCGGTGGAGAGCTGTTCCTGCTTTTAGACAGACAACCACTAAAGGTCTTGAAGGAAGATGCTGTGAGGTAAAAGTATATCATTAATTATCATGTTTCAAAATTAAGAAAGGAGCATTGCAAGTCAAGTTGCAGTCTTGATAATGGATTTTGTCTTTTGCTGAGATAAATTGTGTACATATGTAGATTCTACGCTGCAGAAGTAATTGTTGCGTTGGAGTACCTGCACTGTCAAGGTAGTAATTGTAACTACTATACGTGTGTATAAACTTCATTTAACTAATACTCCCTCCGTCCGGATTTGTTGGTCCGATTTGGGGATTTCAACTTTTTTTCCATTACATTTTGAGTTTGTTGATTTCATATTTTACCCTCAATTCCTCCATTTAATACCCCCATTCCAATTTGATAGTTTACTACGAAACTACGTGCAATTTTCAAACTAAAAATAATGTAGTTACAAAAATTATTTTGTTATCAGTATGGATCTTGTTTGATAGATTTCATTGAAAACTTTAATACGGTGCAAAAAAAAAATAAAAAATGTAAACACATTATTTAAAAAAAATATAGTTTTTGAGTTATTTTAAGTTTTAGGAAAGGGGCAAAAAAGTAAAATTTTCATACTTTATCCTTTAACTTTTGAAAATGGACAAACATTTTAGAACTTGAAAAAGTATGTTTGTGGACAAACAAATCCGGACGGAGGGAGTACTAGATTTGCAAGTTTATGAAACTATGCTGGGCTGTTTCAGCTTTTCACTCGAAACAAAAATTGATCTACAATCCTTCCAGCTAAGTTTCATGTTAGAATTGAATGCATTTTTTTCTCCCCAAAGCCTTCTTCCAAAAGTTGATAATCACCAGCAAAATCCGATGAGTAATTTACAATAAGAAATTTGAGTGTGAAACGAAGCAAGACGAAAAGGGAAAACAAAATCTCATTTAGCTCGACATTTCCTTTGAGGGACTTGTGAAAGCCTATCCTCATTTACAAGTTATCTTTGTCTCCTAGGGATAATTTACAGGGACTTGAAGCCTGAAAATGTTTTACTTCAGAGCAATGGCCATGTGTCGTTGACAGATTTCGATTTGTCTTGCTTGACATCTTGCAAGCCCCAGGTGTGTCAACTTTTCAATAAATGAACTATGTTTGAGGTTGTATTAATGAAATTCAGACTTCAGAGTGTTGAGTGGAATCAAAAATTTCAATCAGTTTGTTGTTCTTTGTGCAGCTTCTGATTCCAGACGCAAATGCAAAGAAAAGGCATCATAAAGGTCAACAATCTCCAATATTTATCGCTGAACCAATGAGAGCATCAAATTCTTTCGTTGGAACTGAAGAATACATAGCTCCAGTATGTTTACTCCTCTCTTTTTTACTGTTCATCTGTGGATGATGCGTTTTGTTATGGACATTGCCTTTGTCTATCTGTAGTAGTACAAGACAAAGTAATTAGTCCTGGATTTTGCTTTCCTATATGCAGGAAATCATAACTGGAGCTGGCCACAGTAGTGCAGTGGACTGGTGGGCTCTTGGTAATTTCGTTCTCTAGTAAAACCGCACATCATTGGCTGTGTTTGGATGGGTTTTGAAAAGAAAATTTTGAGAAGAATTTTCGAGATAGTGTTTGGTTGGGTTTTTGGACAGGAGAGTAATGAGTTAATGATTGGAGAGAGATAGAGAGAGAATGAGAATAATGAGGTAATGAGTGGAGTGAGAAATGTTAAAAATGATTGGAAAAACAAAAGATTCTTTTTGAAATTTTTTTTGAAAAGGAGAGAATTGGAACCAAACAAAGCAATTAATGATTTTTTTTTTTTTTTGGCCGAGAACACCAAAAATGTGCGAGTCACGTGCATGTTTCATCTCATCTAGATATGTCAACATTATTTTCCAGATTATGAAAATCGGCCAAACAAATCCTAGTTGCTTATGTTGTTTGTGGCAGAACATATAGGAAAGAAGTGCACACATATGTATGTGGTTTGTGGAAGTGAATAGGGGACTTGTGTTGCTAAATATTCAGTTTTCTTGCATCTTACTAAATGAAGAAATCAAGTACTGGAAAGATATGGAAACAAAACATAAACTCTTTTCTCAATCTTCCCCCTTTAGTTGGATTCTCCTTGTAAATTCTACTATTTTGCTGCTTCAACAGGCATTCTTCTCTATGAAATGCTGTATGGATATACGCCATTTAGGGGAAAGACAAGGCAAAAGACATTTGCCAACATACTCCACAAGGATCTTAAATTCCCAGCCTCTATACCGGTGAGTTCTTGTATCTTCATTTGACTGTGTTATCAACGGAAATGGCTTGAAAATTCTTACACTGCGCAGAAGGATTGGGAGTGAGATGCTAAATAGTCTATCGAACAGCCTTGAATCATAATTACGTTTCTAATCCTGTTATGCTGTCTACAACAAAACTTTGTTCTGGGTTATGATATAGATCTATGTATGCAACTGCTTCCTGAATTAATACACACAATGTGGTTATTCTCAATTTCTCATTGATTTGCCGCAAATAAAAAATGCTGCAACAGGGAGTGAACTTTCTCTTGGTTTTTTTTTTCCCTGCTTATTTTTTTGGCCTGGTGCAGGTGAGTCTCTCGGCAAAGCAGTTGATGTACCGGTTGTTGCACAGAGATCCCAAAAACCGATTGGGTTCACGTGAAGGAGCAAATGAAATTAAGCGACATCCTTTCTTCAAGGGTGTCAACTGGGCTTTAGTTCGTTGCATGGTAATACTACGAACCTCAATGGTGCTCTATTTTTTTTTTTTTTGATAACCGGGTATCCCAGCCAGCTTGCGCGCACCTCGACTAATTCCAGGGCCCTAGAGGTAACGACCGGGCATAACTCTCACTGGCCCTAGTGCTCTATTGTTTTCTGCTTATAATTCGTGAATTAAATTCAAAGTTAATTGGGTTGACGTATGCGTCTAATTAATAACTGTAGAAACCTCCGAAGCTCGATACCCCTATCTTTGGGACTGAAGACCAAAAGGAAGCTTTAAAAGTTGATCCTGAGCTGGAAGATCTACAGACCAATGTTTTCTAAAGGTTTAATCCCAACACTTCTTATTTCCTTATAATGCAGTTGTCTCCTATAATCCAGTTGTTTCCTTTCAGAGAATTACAGTTTCTTTCTCGGTTCACTGAACTTGCGTATTTTGCTGCAGAATCAGAATTCTACAAAGATTTCATCTCACTCGGGGCCGAAAACCGATTGTAATCGAACTGCCTTTCTTCTGGGAAATGAGTTAGCACTTCACTGTTTAACACGCTCTTGCACTTGGTGCATTTTCCTCCAAAGCTAAGCCTGGGAATGCTTGTTGGTCATTGTTCAATTTGTTGTTTGTGTGGCTTGATGTTTTCTAGTTGTTATCCATTGATTCTTGAAAATTTTGTTAATAAATCACTTTTTTGTTTGTGTGGCTTGATGTCTTCTCGTTGTTATCCATTGATTCTTGAAAATTTTGTTAAAAAAACTCTCTCTCTCTCTCTCTCTCTCTCTCTCTCTCTCTCTAATAAAATATGGAAGGAAAAGCAAGCCGTTGTTTGAAAAGGTTACTTAAAAAATTAGGACTTTGTTGTGGCTTTAAATGATTGAAAAATTTGGGTGCCGAACGGGTAGGAGTACATGTGGTGCCGAGCGCGCATCTCAAACATCAAAAAATGTTTTGGAGTCTTGAATGACCCAAATTTCTCCTAACCCTTTCCCTCTTTATCCTATCTGTTTCTCCTCTTTCTCTTTTAAAATCCGGGGAGTCTTTCCTTCTAGTGTTTTTATAACCTGGTGTCGGGAGTCTTTTCTTCTAGTGTTGATAAATGAACCAAACTATGTAAGTTCAAGCTCATGTTTGTTCATTGAAAGCTTGTTTAGAATCGGTTTGTTAAATAGATAAACCAAGTTTCAACATCTTTTTGAAGCTCGAATAAGTTACAACTCGACTTGTTCAACATATGGCGTGTAAAAATTCGAGCTACTTGAGATCGATTCATGTTTGGCTCGATTAAAACTCGTTCGAGATCGATTTGTCTCATAAATAAGCCGATCTCAAACAAAGTTTGAACTATTAACTGCTGGCCTCATTTTCATCTCTAAGCTTATGCATCGTTAGACTGACTTTGAGCTTTAAAATTAATGACCGGATAAAATTTCAATTACTTAAATAGCTTTTTCAAGTGAGAGCCAAAACCGTCTTTCTTCCTTATTACATCCGTTCCAAAATATTGGTCTCTTTTGGGCAGTCGTGTCACTCAAACAATTGTCTATATTTCACAATCTATAAAGTTTAATAGGATTTTAAAAATTTTGTATAATAAAACTAATTGAGATCTATCAAACAA
>JAXBDA010002428.1:1160-42768 GCA_036023075.1 Gaultheria prostrata
TGTACGGATGGCAACAGAGTAGGTCAAGTTTTGCTATATCCTGACTCTCTCCAAAAATATAAAACACGGCCATGGTTCCACCCCGATCCCCGATTGGGCAATTCGTGGGTGCTCCCGTCTTCGTCCTGATTGGGGTTAGGGGTTACTTGCTCCATAAAAATGAGAAAAGATAGAGGCAGTGAGACTTGTACTAACTATTGCACAAACTCTCACATGGGATATGTGAGACCTACTACTCACATGTGGGTATCACATATCTCATGTGAGAGAGTTTGTGTAATTGTTGGTATAAGTGTTAGCGCTTTTACAAATCTGTTTAGTTAAACACTGTCACTTGTACGGATGGCAACAGAGTAGGTCAAGTTTTGCTATATCCTGACTCTCTCCAAAAATATAAAACACGGCCATGGTTCCACCCCGATCCCCGATTGGGCAATTCGTGGGTGCTCCCGTCTTCGTCCTAATTGGGGGTAGGGTTTACTTGCTCCATAAAAATGAGAAAAATCAGTCTAACCTCACAACAAAAATGAAAGGAAATATATATATATGTAAGGTGGCATTTTACTTTAATGTAAACATAAGAGAATTTTCATAGTATAAATATAAAAATAATGTGATCCAAATAAAGTTATGCTTTTAGTATACTGATAGAAATATTATGGTAAAACTATAATGTTACATGTAAGATTATTTCGGGGCAGGTTCCGGGTTACTTGCCCCGAACCCTATCTGACCCCGATCGAGTTTTTCTTATTTTTCCCCAAACATGCTTCGGTACTCGAGAATTTGACAGAAGCTAATTGCCATCCCTAGTCAAGTGGTGCCCCATACTCCTTCAACACAATACATTACGGTGGGATTAATACACTTTATTTTGAAACTCACATCAAAATGTGCGATGAAGTCATAATAAAAATGCTTGTACTTGTATGAATGATGTCGGACCGCTTTTCCACCATCTTTCTTAAAACTAATTAGTGTTAGGAAGGATTTTAATTAAGTATTTTATGGCATTCGACATTGGACCCGCAAGTCTGTTTTAAGAGAGATCATAGGGAGTGAGATTGTGTAACCAAATTTATAGGAGCACTCAGGACCCAACAATCCCTCCTCATGACAACGTTCCTGCGATTCGAACCCATGACCTTTTAGCTCTGATATCACTTGTCGGACCGCTTTTGATTTCGGACAAATGACTTTAGCATTCCATTGTCGTAATCACACTCTAAACTTTGTCGTTTAATGTGTGTTTTCTTTAAAGATATCTTTTAGTTTGTCTTTGTTAGAGATGTAGACAACTTTCAGTAACAGCTTAGGGGTGAAGGGGGGCTGAGCACACGGATTGTAGTGAAAATGGTATTTCATATTTTGGTAGAAGCGATTTTGACAATTGGACCTTACCTATTTATATTGCAGTTGCATTGTATGTAGGTTAGAGCGTTTCATTCTAAACATGAGAGGAGGCGGTAGAAAACTTTTATAAGAGAGAAGAGATAAGACTTGTATTCCTTATTTTTCGATTATAGTGGAGTGGTGTGGCGCCCGTGGTTTTTCCTCGCGTTGAGGTCTTCTACATATATTTGTTTGTGTTTCCTGTTTTTCTATTTGTTATGCACTTTTTTTGTTTTGAGACTTCTGTTACTCTAGTTTCTAAGATCTGTAGAGACATTGTAGATTTGATGTGTTGTTCAATTCCTAACAGTTTTTAAACATTGTGATAGGTATCTTAAATATTAGGAAAATTCTAAAATCAACCAAATAGGCTACCGTTAAGGTTTAAAAAATATATTAAAATATATAAAAAATGTATAAAAGTTTATAAAGGTGTTTTAAGATGTGTAAAAGTGCTGTTTTTTTTTCTTGCTTACTGTCAGCATAGAAGGACCCTAAATATTAGTAAAAGACAAAATAGTACAAAATCAAGGGACAGATTTTGAAGAGTAATCCTACGGGTACAGACCAAAACCGTACCGACGGCACCGACGACGGCCGTGTGGGTCCCTAACGGCCGTCGCCGGTGCCGTCGGTACGCCATCGGTACGGTTTTGGTCTGTCCCTATAGCAGGGTCCCATTTTGAAAGGATATGTATTGTTTACAACTCTTTTGGAGTACTTTTTTTGATCCGACAACTCTTATACTTTACGCGGCATGCTTCAATTATTGGGCACCCCTTCAACAATACTCCAACCGTTTTAAAATAAGTGCCCTCTGTGCAAACTTAGAGCATCACTAATAACATACTCAAAATCAAAAGATTATTAAAGTTAGCAATGTGTGGCCCAAAAAATACTCACAATGAAATACTCAAACTTAGCAACATCTTAACCAATAATCAAATTTTGGTATGTACACTCAAAGTTACCAACCTTTTCACAATAACCAAGTCAATAACTAAGTTTAATGAACCCCACTTCTCTTCAATTAAATATATCCATGATACACAAAAACCTTCTCTGTATTTTATCTCTTCCTTTTTCAACAATGCTTTCAAAAAATTATTTAAGAAAACTATTTTTTCAAAAAAAAATTTAAATGTTATTTTTCAAAACTATTTTTTTCCCAGATTTTTTTGTTTTTCGAAAACTGTTTTTTTTTAAAAACTATTTTTTTTAAAAACAGTTTTTGAGTTTTTTTTTGAAAATTGTATTTTTTCAAAAAGTTATTTTTCCTCGTAAAACTTTTTTTTTTTTAAGTTTTGGAAAAGAAAAACAAATTTGACTAGAAAAATAGTTTTTAAAATAATTTAATTTTTTTTTATAATTTGTAAATGTGATATAACACTCAATTTTTGATTATACCATTGTGGACCTCTACGTTGTTAACTTTAACCATCCTCTAAATGGATACTCAAAAGGTGATGTGGCAACTTTTGAGTATACTATTAGTGATGCTCTTAGACCTTTAAAAGGATGCATTTTTTCGTAAAAAAAAAATCCAATTTTTTTTTTATCACAAATCAATGGCTATCAATGTAGTCTTTGGAGTTGTGAAAACATTTAAATTATTTATCAAAAAAAAATGCATCTTTCTAAAGACTTAAATTTGCGCACGGAACACTTATTTTGAAACCGAGAGAGTAACAATGAATCCATGAACCTATGTACTCGTATCTCGTGCTCCTTGAAACCCCTTGGGGTTCTCTTTATTGATGATACCCCTTTAACGTATCAGAAATAACAAAAAAATATTATATATTTTTGGGTTATATGTAGTCATTGATATTTCAAATTGGGGTTCAAAGTCTGTGCTGGTGCACAGCATGCGTGCTGTGCGGCCCATTTGAAGCCCATCTCGGATCTCTTTTTTTTTTATCCAAATCGTTCATTTTGTTCGTCTCGTCGAGTATGCGGTCTACGTAAAAATTCATGTTAATTGGACATCAATAACTATTTGATCGATGACCATTAAGCTTATTGTTTTGTAGAAAAAAATCACCTATAATAGTTTCTTTGAGTGTTCCGTTTTCAAGAAAATTACACTCTGAAAACATAGTTAAAGATCTCCGATCAATATGAATTTTTAAGTGGGCCACATGCACGACGAGACGAATAAAATGAACGATTCGAATAAAAAAAGAGGACCCGAGTTGGGCCCCAAATGGGCCGCATAGCACGCGTGATGTGCACCTAATGCACAGGACCGACCCCTGACCCTTCAAATTGACAATTGTCTGTTAAAACACGCAATAAAATGTGCCAAAGGTAACTTAAATTAAAAAAAATACCCATTTTTCAAAATAAAAGATTATAAGAACTATCAAATCTCACTTATTTTAAATCAAAATTACTTTTTGTGCTCATTGGACAAGATGAACTCAATATTCCCATTTTTTGCAGTGTTCCATTTGTCACACGGCTACAGGAGCGGGGTCTCCTCTCTCTAGGAGCGGGGTCTCCTTTTCGATCTCTAGGGTTTCTTTTCTCCTAGCCGCCGCCCCATCTGCTCATCCCCATCACAGATCTCTTCATCCATCTCTCACTCTCTCCTCCCTTCTCTTCTTCGATCGTTGTTTTTGGGGGTGGGGTTGCCGCCTCTGCGCCCCACCCCCGCCTGACTACTCAACTGCCGGCCACCGGTTTTTCAGCCCCTCGCCGTCCTACAACTGGCCTTTTTCAGATACCCCCCTCCTCCATCCTCCATTTCCACCAACAGCAGCCTACCCCCTCAATCCTCCTCCAGCCGCCACCCCCCACCATTCTTCATCTCCACCTCCATCCCGGAACCTTTCTACGCCGTTTGTCTCGTGACTTTTGTGGTAGATCTGACGTAGGGATGAACTCGGGTGGTTTGGCCCCCTCCGGCTAATAAAGCACTCAGATGCCATAGGCGGCGGCTATGGATGCTCATTCTCGTCCGGGGAAGTGGCTAATCGATGAACTCGCTGCAACTCGGTGTGACTCGGTTTAATCATTGAGGTGACTCAGTGGGGCAACTCGGTTCCCCCAGTTGTTGGGTTTTTTATTAGTTCATGTTTTGCTTTATTTTTGTTTTTGTTAGTTTTCTGTTTATTTAGTCTTTCTCTCGATTACCGTGCGCTATATTGCTAATATGGATTGAGCTGGGAATCCGTTGGGGTTCTTTACCGCTAACTTGTGATAGGATTCATAATCCACGTCCCTGGTGTCGGGTCTGCTTCGGCAGGTGTGTCTGAGAGTCGGTGACCCAGTGTCTCTTGCCGTACTCATTTCACTTGTTAGTGGTTTTGGTCTCTTTTCTGTCTTTTGGTGTAATCGATGCCGTATGGCGATTTGAATGATATGCTGACATTTTAAAAAAAAAAAACTCAATATTCCCTTTTATTTTGTCGTTGAAAAGAATCGTTTCTGTGAGAAATTTTAAAAAATGTTGGCTCCAAAAAATTGAGAATTGAGACCTGTTAATCATTTAGTGTATTATAAAATAGATTTTTTCTTATATATGCCACGTTTTGCTAATTAGACCGTGTTTAGTTGACCAGTTAGTTGAGTGATCAGTGAAATAAACATTGAAACTGTTTATATTCCTTTCTAATGCGTAAGGGAGTATCGGTTATTTAGGGAATCTCAGGTGGTGTTATTGAAATTTACCCTAAAATTAATATATAAGGTACGTGATACTCTAATTATGGCGGAAAAAATATTAAAAAAAAATTTCAATATGGGTCCTTACAGAGCCGGTTCATAGATTTCGGAGGCCTAAATCAAACTTATTGAACGAGGCCCACCATATAATTTGCATACAAAAATTGGGCCCTAAATTCGAATTGGACCAGTTTTTTGTATGGAGGGCAGGGCTTACACAAAAATTATATTGCGTCTAGTATATATATGTAGGGTTCCTAAATAATTAGGGGCCCTAAAATTTTGATTTTTTGGTGGACCTAAAGCCCAAGCTTCTTGGAATTTATGTCTAAGCCGGCTCTGGGTCTTATATTGATAGTCTACTCGGCTGACGATAAGATAATGAGAAGACAAAAAAAATCCATTTTCTACTGTACTTTTTTCACTCTTCTATACACTTTCACAAATTTTTATTTATTTTTTTGTACTTTTGCAAATTACTATACACTTTTTAAGACATAACGACATCTCGGTGGCTGATTGTAGAATTTTCTCTCAATATCATAGAAAGGAAAACAAAAGGATACTAGTTATTATGGAGTAACTTATAAAATAGTCGTAGAGGCGGGTGGCACTCGAATCCCCTCTACGGAATTTGTCGGGTCCACTAGAAATCATATCTGCATGTAGCACTAACGAAAATAGTTATTTCCTGAGTTATAAAATGTTACTCCTCTTTTTTTCTTTTTTTAATCCAAAGAAATGGCCAATTTAAAAAGTACCACAGAAAAATTGGTAATTTTTTCCTTTTTAGGTGCAATAATATACTGTTCAAAATAAGTTAGATTCCCGTAAAAATTGAGAGTAACAATTTGAGATAGAGGGAGTAGTAACCCAAAACAATAATTAACAATGAAAAGTTATTTGTGCACCCTTCTCCACTACCCATATCAAGATCGAAACCAAACCTAATCAAATCAAACCAAGCCTTATGTCCCAAATCACCCATATCATGATCCAAAAAAAAATAAATCACAAAGGAAAAAATTATTCGTGCACTCTCAACTTCCCATCTTTGTATGGTTCTGTACTAAGTATATAGGGTGCAGGGGGAGGCGCCGCCTCCTTCTCTCCTCCCCCCGGGCTCTCTCTCTCGCCCTTCTCCTCCCTCTCCCTTTCTTCCGCAGCTCTCCCCCTTCTGTCGGTTTCTCCTCTCCTCCTCGTCTACCTTCCAGCCATGGATCAAGCGCCGGTCTCCTTCTCTTGGTGGAACCGGTTTTGCTTAACGACGAGTTTGGTTCTGGTGTTTGTGGGTGGTTCTCGTGTCTCCCTACCGATCTATTCTTGGGTGGATCCGGTGTTGCCTAACGGCGTTCCGGGCTCACGGCTGGTGGACGGCCGGCATGGTGGGGCGGGGTTTGGAGTTCTGCGTGAAGATTTGGTTGTGGTAGGGTGGAGGGCTGGGTTTTAGCCTTTAGGGTTGGCCTCTTTGCTTTGTTCGTGCATATTGTTGATTTGGGCTTCTTGGCCTTGGGCGTTCTGGCAGTGGATGGTGGTTCTGGCGGTGGATGGAGGTTGGCGCGCTGCGGGGGGGCGATTTGAAGGGCTTGATTTGGCCTATTATGGTGAGACGATCGGACCGTTCTCCGGGTCAGCAACATGGGCCTGTTCCCCGGGATTCCGGCGTTGGTGTGGCAGCGTTCGTCTTGCTATATGCGGCTGTGGGACTGCGGCGGTGGTGGCAGACGTGTTCGGTGATGGCGGCTGTAGGGTTTTTGTGCTGCAATTTTCTATATGGGCTTCGAGGCCCTTTGGGGTTGGGCTTGGGCCCATTTTGTGTGGGCCTCGATTGGCTTCTTGCCAATCGTGTTTTGGGTCTCGGACTAGGTTTTGATTCTTTTGAATTTGATGTTTTTTCCTTGCTCCTATTAATCATTGTAACTTTCTATGATTAATGAAATCTTTTTTGCCGTTCAAAAAAAAAAGTATATAGGGTGCGGGATGCGTGTGTGCGGAAATGCACAGCACGCGTGTTGTGCGGCGCGGCGTTTATGGGACTCACTTGGAGTTCCGTTGTTTGATTCGAACCGTTTATTTTGTTCGTCTTGTCGAATACGTAGTCCACGTAAAAATTCAAGTTGATCAGACCTCAGTAACTATGTTTTCAGACTCTATTTTTCATAAAAATGAAACAGTTAAAGAATCGGTTGAATGTGATTTATTTTTCACAAAACTATAAGTTTAATGGTCATCTATCAAATCGTTACCAATGTCGATCAACTTGAATTTTTATGGGGACTGCGTATTTGATGAATCGAACAAAATGAACCGTTCGGATCAAATAATGGGCCTCCAAGTGGGCCCCGTAACGCCGTACAACATGCGTGCTATGGCACCCCGCACCCCGCTCCCAAGTAATATATACAATGATATCATAAAAATATGTGGTGAAAAAGAGATTCGGTATCATGTGGGTTGGTGTGCTAATTCAAACGATGGAATAATTACTATATCACAGGTCCTAGGAAATTACTCTAAATTTTTTAAAAAAGGTTTATACTCTCTCCATCCCAAAATTTTTGGCCGGTCCGAAAAACGAGGACCTAAAAATAATGAGTCTTTTAAGACAAAATTTTCAAACTTTTTTCATAATTAAAAAAACTTATTTTTTTTATAAGATATAAGAACTTGTTGATATTTAGTAACTTGTTAAAAAAATATTGATTTTTTCCTGAAAATTTTCTATCATTTTCAAGTCCTTATTTTGTGGACCGAACAAAAATTTTGGGGCGGAGGGAGTACTAATTTCTTACTTAGTTTATTGTAAAAAAATTGTAGATAATTAATTCATCTTAACGATAGTATAAGAAAAGTGCAGTTGAAAACAAAAAACTCCATCCGTCCCCAAATTTTGCTCATTCCTTCCAAAACAAAGGGCCCATTTAACCAGTTAACAAAGAAAAGTTTTCTTGTTTCTTGTTTTGGTTACAAATATGTATTGTTAAAAAAAATTAAATTCTCGAAACAGGAGCAATAATTTGAGACGAAGGGAGTAGGGCTGTAAAAAAAAAAACCCGCGAACCACGAATCCGATCCAAACCGAACAGGACCGTAGGTTTTGAATTGGGTCCGTGGATTAATGGTCCGGACATGGTTTGAAAAATAAGAAAACAGTGCTTCGCGGTTCGGTCCATGGATTTTCATAAAAGAACCGTGGATAAACCAAACCGGACCATGAGAATTTTATAAATAAAAATAATAAATATAAATACAATTTTTTCATTGGAGGAGTACTACTATTCTTATTTTCTGGTGTTCATGTTTGTATCCGTGTTAGTTCAAACTACAAATAAGAGTTGTCACTTGATGGTTGTTTGGTTTTAGGTTTTATTAGTACTCCCGGACCCGAGATTGATTGTGGTGTTATCTGGGGTTATTTTGTTTAGACTTGTGGTCTGTGACTCTGTGGTGTGGTTTTCTTTATATTGTGTCGTAATTGCTTTAATCTGATGGTATAGTTTTTGTATATTTATGTTAATTGGATGCCTTTTCTCTTTGAATGAAATTGTTTGTTTTTATCGAGTGCCTGATCTTGCGAATGGGTATTGTGCCCATTTTTAACCTTTATTTGTGTGCAATAACATTTTTCTTATTCTATTTTGCTAGTGAATCTCATTCGACCAATTTCTGTCACTTGTCTATGGATTATTCGGCGAGCAGTGCTCTGCTGTTAAAAGCCAATCTATTGTGTTGGAATTTGAAAATCTATTTTTTTTTATCTGGGCTTTGAATTTGAAATGTGGAATCTGTTTTTTTATTTTTAGAATGTAATAATCCGTGGATAAACCGTGAACCGAACTGTGAATTTTTTGATTTGTCGCGCCCAGGATTTCGACCAAATGACTGAACAATGGCCGATGGATCCAAGTGATATACAAAGCGACATGGTTTTGTAAAAACACGGGTTTTACAGCTGTGACACTGAGCCATATTTGTTATTTATGAAAATAACTCAGAGTCGCCAATTGACATAATTCTTGGTGTGTCAAGTCACCATCGAAAAAGTTGTTTGTGGAAATGCCTCGGGTCTGGAGGGTTTTGTTTGATAGAAATGACTCAATTTTTGTTTGGTCTGCGATTTTAGAAAAGAAAAGGTTCGGTAATTCACTGTTACGTGTAGGGAAGCCGGAGCACCCTACCCGCTCTTTCGGCACTCGGAACAGACTTCTTTAACATGAGTAAATAAAAATTTGTGACAATATACATACATATAATGAAAAGAGATGGTCTCATAATTCTCGGTGTGTCAAGTCACCATCGAAAAAGTTATTTGTGGGAATGCCTCGGGTCTGGAGACCCGGTTTTGTTTGATAGAAATGACTCGGTCTTTGTTTGGTCTGCGATTTTAGAAAAGAAAAGGCTCGGTAATTCACCATTACATGTAGAGAAGCCGGAGCACCCTACCCCGCCCTTTCGGCACTCGGAACAGACTTCTTCAACATGAGTAAATGAAAATTTGTGACAACATACATACATATAATGAAAAGAGATGGTCTGTCTGAAAATGAATTGTATTACATTGCATGAGTCTTTTACAAAAGAAAGGGGAATAAGTACAAAAATAGGATTTGGACCGAGCCCGGGTCTCAGGGTTGCCTACGTATCTTCGGTCTTAGAAGAATCAGGTCATCACGTAGTTCAAGAAGGTAAAAAGGTTTTATTCAGGACCGAGTCATCATCGACCCTACGTACTTCGGCCTCAGGAGAAATCAGGTCTCGCGTAGTTCGGGCGAAAAGCTAAAGTTCTAGAGAAGTTAAAAATCAATGAGGGATTTGCACCAGCGGGATATGGAGGCGTTTCTACCGTACTCGGAGGATCTCATCAGACTCCGGCGGTGACAAGAGTTGGGTATATATATATATATAGCATGGAAACTCTGGGACATCTCCGGAAGATTCCGAGACTCGAAACGGGTCAGGAATAACTACACGACTCGGTGGGGAAAGTATTGAAAATTTGATTTCCGGGAGTGCCGACAGTCAACAAGGGTATCATGATATTATTTAGGTGGCTACATGGCTGAAAATGGGTTTAGAACGCAGTTTACACGTCCGTGTAAAAAGTTATAAAATTTCCGTCTGGAGCCGAAAATGGCTGCCGGCGAGTCCCGTGATATATCCGGTACAATTTTGAAGAGTAAAATTGATTTTAAAAGATATGATAGTTTTTAAAATGAAAAGTTGAAAATACATGATCGGAGCCGGAAAAAGGCGTCCGGTGGTCCCCGGTAAATATCCGGTACAGTTTTAGATAGTAAAAGTGAGCACAGTTGACTCGGGTGACTTTATAATAAAAAGTTGAATTTTGCCGTCCGAAGCCGAAAAATGATCTCGGGCGGGTCCCGGGTCATCCCCGGTAGGGTTTGTGTATCGAAAATAGGTTTTTGAGGTTCGAGGGGTATTTTGGTAAAAATTGGTGAAAATTGGTTTCGGGGGTCCAAATGACTGTCGGTGGGCCCCGGGTGGTTCCCGGGTCAAATCCGTAGGCTGGACTGACTCTAGGTATAGCAAAAGGGGTATTTTGGTAATTTGGACATGGAGCTAACCCTGGGGGTAACACAGAGGCGTTTTGGTAATTTGGGGGTGAAGTTGACCCTGGTATTGACACAGGGGTATTTTGGTAATTTTGACATGGAGGTAACCCTAAGATAGACTCGAGGGTATTTTGGTAATTTTGGGGAGAAGCAGATTGCGGATCCGGAACAAAGTCATGACGGACCCTACGACTCATTGGCATGCATGACAGTATCTCAAAATGCACACAGAATACAGTGTAAATGATATGAGTGATAAAAATGATTCGGCTTCTCGGAGCACGCAGGCAGTATAACTGAGTGCCCTAAGGTAGGTCTGCTGTAGGGACACGTTAATAGCAGAGATAATATGAATTGTTCCCGGGATTTTAATCCCGATGCTTTGTTTTTTGTTGTTTTGTACGACTGCCCGGACGGCTAGTCAAATCAAAGGTTATAGCGATCTCAGAAGATACTGAAAAGACCCAGAGGTGATGGTAGAGCCTCGCAATGGACCCGTTTGAAGTACCAAACCCCTTTGGCGCGTACGCCATTGTGACCGTCTTTTGGTATTCCTCGCCGCAAAACCCTAACAAGACTGACGCGGTGCATAGCGACAACGTACGTTTATTCTTAGATATATTTCATGGATATCTAGACTAATTGAGTATGAATATGCAGTATAAATTCGCCCGGTTTGGACGCGGGGCTGGCCCGGGCTGTTGCCGGGCTAGTACAGTTCTAGGTATGAATTCTACATGCTGAAAGCAAGTAGACAACAATTGATTTTTAAATTCACTTACAGACTCCCGGTTCGAACCCCGGGTAGAGAATCAGATATAAAATCGGCTATAGCCTCAGGCAGAAATTGGTTGATTTTGAGCTGAAAATCAGGCAGCGTGACGGCAGGATTGAAGAATCTGGAGTCGAAACTCGGACAGAGTAACAACAGGATTGGAGGATGCAGACTGGTCTAATATGACCGTGAAAGATTCTACCGAAAATTCGGCAGCGCTTCCGCGTAGCGGTGACCACCGGTAGTTCTTCTTGGAGAAAAACCGGCAGAGCTCCCGCGCAGTATCTGAAATCAGGCGCAACTCTGGGTAACGAGGTTCCTTTTCTAAGAAACCCGGCAGAGCTACCGCCTATCGCTCCCTCACAATTGGTCTATTATGACCGAGAACTCAACACCGCTCACTAACTGGTCTATTATGACCGAGAACTCAACGCAACACGGGACTCAGAGGGGGTGGAAGAGATGCCCTGAACTTGAAAATGGCTTTTGATATTTATATGGAGGGGAGGAGCCTATAGAATAGGCGCCTAGGTGATGTGGCGGGCAGCCATTGGCTGCCTTAGGGTAGGCGCCCATTCTTTGGGCTCCTAGGGGCTTGTACCGCTTTGCGCGGTGCAGCCCTTGCTTGTCCATACTCGCGTATAGTCCTTTGATCCAACGACGCCCAGGGAGGTATCCCTTGGGTTTTAAGGCATCCTGAGCATCATGGAGACGTTCGTTTTTTCAAATTATGCTCCGAAGATAGAGAAATGCGATCGCCCAGCTTTCGGTTGAATTGGAGCGCTGTAAGCGATCAGATGACCAAACGAAGTCCAATTGACCTGAAATTTTACAGGGAACTTCAGTAATGTTGGAAATGAATTATCAACGGTGTTGATCTCAAGAATTTGGTCTCGATGTCCATGATCATGGAATCGGCCATCTCGGGAAGCGCGGTGTTCCCGAAAACATCAAACGGGCTCGGAATCGCCCGATACTTGACGTGAGACTTACTTTCATCACGTCAAGCTTAAATATGAAGTTTGGTGAGATTTGGAGTTATATAGATAAAACCTGGATCTTCTGGCCTTGTTCGTATGTTTTTACCGGGTAAGGGCACAGGGGGAGTGATGGTTCAACCGTCAATCGTCGTCCGATCTTGACCCAGCTTGAACCAGTCACTCTGTAATGTTGAGATGGGTACATCCAACGATCTGATGTTCGATTGGCTGTCTTGATAATATAGTTGGCTGGTAGGCTCAGAAACGAGCTTCCGGGAGCTGATTTCTGTCAGATGTATAGAAGGGAGGGCTACAGCCTCCTGAAATGGCATGCTTGTCATCCAAGCTATGCACATGCAAATGTTAGATATAAACTTATATTGGACATTGAGTTTCGTGGCATTGGTAGTTTTACCGTACCATTCCTACCTTTTACCGGGAATCGCGTGTTCTGCACGGTAAAGTTACTTCTGATTTCTGATGGCCTGACGTCTCTCCCTTGGGAACGTCGACGTCATCGACTTGATTTGAAGAAATAGGGGTGGGGAAAAATTCGGTGTCAACATGATTGTTTCGGAACCGGACCGTAGATTTTTGGTTCGGACATGGATTGCCTTTCATTGGACGATAGACTCTTGGTTTGGTCCTCGGATTCATACCAATCCGCACCAAACCGGACTGTTGACAGCCCTTGGAGGGAATAGTAAAAACAAGTGAAAATTAAGTTATAATTTTTTTGGTCCTTTAGTGAGTATTATATTTTCGGTCTCAGTTTTATATTTTCTTGTATATGAATTTGGTAAAATTGAATTAAAAAAAAACAGACAATTGGTTAAAAGGCCAAGTTTGGGACTTTAAATGGTGTTTAGCCCAGCCAAACTTATTTTAAGGCTTCTAATACATTGATGTGAAATTTTTTAGGCTTCAAGGACAATACTAGACAAAAATACCCTTAATGACAAAAAAATTACAAAAAGAAGGTGGTACAGGCGTACATGGTAGAAAACCGGTATAAAGTAAAAAGTGACGGGCTGAATTTACAGGCGTACAAGTGGAGGAAAGGACTGGCCCGTCACTTTCAATGTCAAGCACCACATGTACTGCCCCATCACTTTCAATATCATAACTACAGTTTCATTGTCACTCTCAAGGACGTCTCCCGTCTCTTTCTCTCTCTCTCATGTGGGATAAAATTGATGGCATGGGACAAAATTAATTTCTCTCTCTTCAATTTTGGGGGTGGGTTCAATTTTGGGCTTCAATTTTAGGAGGTTTAGGCGCTTTGGGATATGGTATAGTGGGTTTAGGCATTTTGGGTTAGGCACTTAGGGTGCACTTTCCAATTATAGGATTTTAGTGGTTTAGGCACTTTCATAGGGTACCCTAGAGTTTAGGCATTTTCGTAGGGTACCTTGGGGTTTAGGTTTAGGCATTTTCATATGGTACCCTAGGGTTTAGGTTTATGGTTTATTGGTACATAAACCAAAAAACCAAAAAACTTGTTTATTTATTTTTGCCAAATTAGGCTTTAGTTGATTTTTTTTATTTAAGTCATTAATAAGCAAGTGGTGTCCCTATTTTTTGTATTTTTTTTGCATTTTTTTCTTTGTATTTTATGAAAAAAGATAATTATATTTTTGTCCACTACGAAAAGATGTATAATTTTTGGATTAAAAAATAAAATGCTTCTAAGCATAATTCTTAGAATTTAGTGACACCAAATTAATGAGCTTAATTACTCCCTCCGTCCCATTTTAATTGACTCCTTTGGGAAACGTGTATTTTTGTATTTCCTTAGAATATTTTTAATTTTTTTTGCACCAAATTAGAGTACTCAATGAGCACTTTAATTTGGTGTAAAACAAATTACAAAACTATATAGAGAAATGTATTTTGTAGGGGTTCGAAATTGCATGTATTTCCATAGCGGCCACCTGAAATGGGACGGAGGGAGTAGTTCTTTAATTTGGGTGTCAATACCTTTAAAAAATTATGCTCGAAAGTATTTTATTTTTTAATCCGAAATAAAATAGATTTCGAGAAATAGCACTAGACTAACACAGACTACCATATATGTCTGCTTTGCTGACATGATGCAGACTACAAATCTACATATATTTGGTGATCTGTTGTTGTTATTAGCATGAAACAGAGGCGAGATTGCAACAGATTACCATAGATGTTTCTTTTGCTGGCATGATACAGAGTACAGATCTACACATATTTGGTAATCTGTCGCTATTATTGGAATGAAATAGAGGCCTAATTGCAACAGACTACTGTATATGTCTGCTTTGCTGACATGATACAGATCTACACATATTTGGTAATCTGTTGCTGTTATTGGCATGAAATAGAGGCCAGATTGCAACAAACTACCGTATATGTCTGTTTTGCTGGCATGAGCTGTTGGGCCCGGAGTGCCCCCATGGATTTGGTTACACAATGCCACTCCCTGCGGCCGCTCTAAAAATAGACTTGCGGGTGTGATGTTGAATGCCATAAAAGACTTAATTGAAACCCTTCCTACAACCAATTGGTTTTAGGAGAGTTGGTGGAAAAGCGGTCCGACAAGTGGTATCAGAGCCAGGAGGTCATGGGTTCGAGTCGCGGGAGCGTCACCGTGAGGGAGGGATTGTTGGGCCCGGAGTGCCCCCATGGATTTGGTTACACGATGCCACTCCCTGCGCCGGCTCTAAAAACAGACTTGCGGGTGCGATGTCGAATGCCATCAAAGACTTAATTTAAACCCTTCCTACAACCAATTGGTTTTAGGAGAGTTGGTGGAAAAGTGGTCTGACAAGTCATATTGCAATAGACTACCATATATGTCTCCTTTGTTGGCATGATACAAATTTAGACATATTTGATAATCTGTTGCTGTTATTGGCATGAAACTGGGGCCAGATTGCAACAGACTACCATATATGACTGCTTTACTGGCATGATATAGATGTACACATATTTGGTAATCTGTTGCTGTTATTGGCATTAAACTGAGGCCAGATTGCAACAGACTAGCATATATGTCTTCTTTGCAGGCATGATACATATCTATACATATTGGGTAATCTGTTGTTGTTATTGCCAACAAGTAAAAAAAACTAATAAGGGTATTTATTCTAATCAATTCTCTACATATTCCTTTAAAAAAATCAACAGATAATGGTATTTGTGCGGTTAATTCTCTGTATATTGGAAAAAATCAACAGGTAATAGTATATGTGCTAATTGGGAAAAAAAAAACCAAAAAAACATATTTCTCTGTTAATAGATAACGTTATCTACGCAACCAGATCTGAAAGAAATGAAAAAATCATTTTCTGGGTTAGCCAAACAAGGCCTTTCCTGGAGGGTCAACAGATTACGTTATCTGCGCGGTCAGATATGAAAAAAAAATGAAAATTTTCATTTTGTGTTAGCCAAACAAGGCCCTTCCCGAGGGTATTTTTGTCACCTATTGCCCAAATATTCTGTTGGCATTAAAGGAAAAGTTGATGTCCTTATTGCATGAATAACCCCTATACTATGTCTTTCTTAAAAAAGCTCTCTAAAAAAAAAACCATCAACAAGCAGTAACATCAATAATGTTTCTAAAAGAGGGAAAAAAAAGCAGTAACAATAATAAGCGAAAAAATTAGGCTAAACGTAGTAGGGACATAGAAGAGGTCCTTTTTTTTTTTTTTTTTTTTCCATCTCTCGCTTTTATGAGAGTAGTTAGTTTCTTCACAACACGAATTTTTTCGCTTACAGATCGGTTTCTTTCAAACTCGATTGCTTGATTATGATATCTGTGTCAACTGTGCTCTAACATCGCATGATATCTTTGGCAAAGCAAGTTGAGGTGGCTTGGAGGATTTGTAGTTTTAGGAGTTCATTGGTGCGATCATACTTAGTTGAAGTTCATCTGTTTGCCTATGTACTTGTTATTTTTTTTTATCTTTGATTAGCATTATTTTCTTTTAATACTGTTAATTCTAGATATCAATTTTTGATAGATCAATGTGCGTCATGCTCAATGTCTGTTTTGGCATGAGAAAGATCTGTTGTCTTGTATTTTTTCTCATTTTACATTAGGTAGATTATAAGTTGGCTTTATCTAAGATATTTGCGATGAACTCCATTATATAAGTGCTAGATGAACTATTTGGACTAAAATATTATTTCATTTTGTAAAAAGAAATAAAAATCTTTTTATCCTTTTTCTTTTTTCCCGCGCTTTAAATCTCGCTTTAACCCCCCTCCATCACCGGCTTCATCCTCAGAGTCAAAGGAGTTATCCCTCTTTTTCTCTCTCAAGCTTAATTTTTTCCAAACCCTTTTTCTCTTGTCTAATTTTTCCTATCCCATTTGATTTGATGAACAAGCCCACTCTCATCACCTGATTCCAGATAAACCCCCAAATATGGATTCACTAAAAACCAGTTCAGCTCCAACCAAGAACAAATTTGCCAAAACGATCCACAGAGTCATCCACCCCAATAAAGCCACAAACTCCCTCTCCAAAAAAACAGGCTTCTGCTTGCTCATACCCCAAGAAATTAAACCCAAGCACGAATTATCGCAGTGTTTCAACAACAACAATAACGAAGGCGAGGCGAAATCGACTCGGAACAGGGCTGCCGCTACAGAGGCCTTCGTTGCGAAGCTCTTCGCAACAATTTCTGCCGTGAAAGCTGCTTACGCCGACGTTCAAATGGCTCAGTTTCCTTACAACGGAGAAGCGATTCAGTCGGCTGATCAGGCCGTAGTGAACGAACTGAAATCGCTATCGGAGTTGAAACAGGCATTTCTTAAGAAACAGATTTACTCTTGTCCCCCTCACGTGACTTTGCTGCTCGCTGAGATTCAGGAGCAACAGAGCCTAATGAAGATGTACGAGATGACTATGAAGAAACTGCGGTTGCAATTGGAATCTAAAGAAAGTTCGTACTCTCTGCTTCGCAAAGAGCTCGACGACATCGTTTCCTACAACAAGTCCCTGGAGAAGAAATTGAATTCGAGCGGACAATTTTCGATATTAGACTGTGTAAAACTGTTGGATGTCGATCCGGGTAGTTTTAGCGTCGTTTTACATTACGCCATTAGATCGGTAAGGTGTTTCGTGAAGCTGATGGTCAAGGAAATGGTGTCTTCGAATTGGGACATTGTGGCGGCCGCGAATGCAATTGTGCCCGGAGTTGTGTTTACGAAAGCGAATCACAGGTGCTTTGCTTTCGAGTCGTTTGTGTGCAGGGAAATGCTGGATGGTTTCAATTCTCCAGACTTTTTGCTACCAAATGATGAGTCGAAACCAAGCAGATTTGATTTCGCTAATGGGTTTAAGAAATTGAAAGCAGTGAACCCGGTTCGTTTTCTGAAAACGAATCCGGATTCGGCTTTTGGGAAGTTTGTGAGGACCAAGTACATGCGTTTGGTTCACCCGAAAATGGAGACGTCATTTTCCGGGAACTTGAATCAGCGGAAAGCGATTAACTCCGGGGAGTGTCCGGAAACCGTATTTTTTGCAGCGTTTGCTGAGATGGCGAAGCGGGTGTGGCTTTTGCATTGCTTGGCTTTCTCGGGTGATCATGAGGTGAATATGTTTGAGGTGGGAAGGAATTGTCGATACTCGGAGGTGTACATGGAGTGTGTGAACGATGACGTATTTGCCGTTGTGGGTGACGGTGGCTTTCGGGTGGCGTTTATGGTTGTTCCGGGGTTTAAGATCGGCAAAACGGTGATACAGGGCCAGGTATATCTTTCGCCGGCAAGCTGTCCGGAGAGGTCTTGATGGCTTTGTGGCCGTATATTGTGAAGAGGCCTGGTCCTTCACGCGCTGCCTCCGAAAGTCCGAAGGGATGGAAAACTGTACCTCGTGAGGTAATAGGCACACGACTAGTTAGTTATTAAGATCAAGTCTGGACTTATTTTTTTTGTTTTTATTTGATTTTTGCGTTATATAGTTTCCAAGATTTTTTTGTGTATTATTTATTCGTCTCGACGAGATAAATTAGAAAAGTAAATATTTTTTTTTCTTTTTTGATTTATCTCGTCGAGATGAAGAAATAATACAAAAAAAAAAAATTCAACGCAAAATTAACTAACGTGAAAAAATCAAATAAAGAAAAAAAATAATAATAGGTCCAAGCCTGGCCTATTAGCATATTTGTAAGTTTATCAAGGGCGATGATAATTTCAAAATTATTTTTGTTATTGTTAAAATTTTAGTTTATAAAAAGAGTACTTGTACCACCTGCACAAGATTCTTATGCACTAAAATTTTGACATTTGTCATTTTCCATTAGCAAATTGTTCAGAGTATTACAACACTATATGAGACAATACACTCGTCCCTTCTTCCCCCCTTTTATATGTCCAATCAAGAGAAAGAGAGTTCACTAGAAAGAAAGAAGAAGAATAGTAGAAAATTGGAAAAGTTTTCCCGAAAAAGTCCACGAAACAATTGATTTTCTATTTACCGAACTTTTTCGGAGAAACTTTTCTTGTATTCTAACATTATTTGAGAAAGAAAGTTAAGAAGAGAGAGACAACGAAATGACAAAAACAAGAAAAACATACATATTGTCACCATCGTCTTCGATCTCCATCACCATGTTAACTTCTGTTTTCTCAATTTGACCACCATATCATCGAATTCCAATGCTACCCACTGTGGGGTCCCAACTTCTAGTTTCAACCTCCCTTGAATCGTTTGGTAGAAGAGTGTTTGGTCTGAGAAGAACGCTTGCCTGAGCTCCTTGAGCACTCAACGCCCACATTAGCACCTGACAGGACCGCATAGTCCAAAACTGTACTCTGACAGCCTAGTAAGTGGATGAAGGATAAGAAGGGCAAGTACTCAGATCTAGGGTTTGAGAGAGTGAGAAGTGTGCACCTTCATCTCTGTACTTTACCTTTTATAGAGTGAACATGACTTGGGTTCCAAGCACCTCCGTGCCTAGCACGAACGATAACTGATCCTCTGACGTCGCGCTTGATGAGGGCGAGCGAGGTGGTTACGAGCACATGTATCCTCTCATGTCATCACCGTTCAACTGACGTCACTATCATCATTGCTGATAAGATTCCAAACGGTTGCGAGACCGTGTGCCATCATTCAGGTGTGTCACACATATGCTGAGTCAGCCCTAACCGAACCTGGGTTTTACTTTTGGGCACAAAGGCATCGCTCTGCACTGGACTTGTCTGCGCCACTTTCACTGATGGCCTTTTTTGCATTTAACAACTGTAGGGAAGGTCAGCATTTTGACTATTGTTGACCAGAGTCAAGATTGATCTCCCAATACTGTGATGACAAGTGTCATCTGTCACCGCGCGACACGTGGCACATGCGCGCGACATTGACCGCCTTGGGCCACTAGAGCGGCGCTACCCCGCGCAGTAGCTCCTAGTTGCGCGCCCAAGGCCCAACTGAGGAAGCCTTTTCATATGACCATGGGCCATCCATACATAGAGAAAAGCCCATGAGTCTCACTACTGGCGCGACCCATATAAATGGGTGAGAACGCAAGAAGCTGGTCTGTTTAGCCCAAATAATCATACTTGCTCTAGTCTGAAGGTAGGACCTGAGGGGGCCCCCTGAGGCTTGGCTGCGGTATAGGCATGACCGAACAGGTCTGACCTTGCCCACACGGGAATAAAAGGGAGATCCTATGGTTTGGTGGCTATAAAAGAATAAGAGGTTCTCTGCGCAAGGGGTGGAGTAGCGCGCCCGAGTAAGCCGCGCGGGTCAGCTGCGCTGTGGGCTACATCACCCGTGCAGTCAGGGTGTACGGAGGGGACACATGTCCTCATATTATAGGATGATAGCATGGTGCCTGATCATTGGCTCAGGTTGCCTATAAATATGAGACATTCTCTGACAATTCCCAGAGGTGATTCTAGAGAGAGAAAGTGGATAATCACTGATTAGGAAGGAGAACATTCTTCCTAGTGAGGTCATTCCATTCTCTAGGTCATTTGGGTCTGCCATAGATTAGTCTGAGAACAATCTTCTGCCTTAGTCTCTTCTGTACACACCTGCTCTATTCTTCACCATTCCTCTTGATCACTTCATTCCCTTCATGCTGTTTATTGTTAACTATTCTTATCTCTCCAGCTCATATTCTTGTACTTGAATATTGACTTATCAAAGAACCTCACCTACAATAGGCGACTCTGCTGGGGAGGTAGATTAGTTGATGGTAAACACAAGAAGTGGTCTTCAAACATCAGACATGGTAGCCCAAAACCCAAACAACGCCCGAGATCTGATCCTTGACGGACCACCCTTTGTTGAAGACGCTACTTCTAGCCAAGCAGGAAACGAAGGTGGTGGCGGAAACCAGGGCAACCCGCCTGTGATCTGTTCCAGACTATGCAAGCTGGTATCGCTCAGATACAGGCTACTCAGATACAGCTCCTAGCAGCCATCAACCAAAAAGCATGATGGCGCATATTTGGAAACGTTCTTGGTTGATTTCTTTCCCTTTCCTTAAGTTTAGGTATTTTTTTGTTGGAGCAATGGCAGATTTTTGTTGTTATATCCCTTTTTTGTCATGTATTAGAGAATATTGATCTAGTACTTGGGAAAAAATTACTTACGAACAGAATCTAAGCTTTGGTTCTGCTTGTTGAGTTTAACAAGCCTTGATGAGCTGAGCCTGAGCTTTGAATTTTTAAACGAGCCGATCCTGAACGCAATTGCTAGGGCTCAAATCAAACCCGAACCAAAGTCGAGCCTAACTTATACCTCACTGAACTTATCTTGAATCTAACAGGTTTCGGCTCGTTTACATCCTTAAAAGTGTGAGTAGACTTCCCCTTATACCACTGAGGTGGTGGCGCGTATGCAGGGCGTGAAATTACTCCCTCTGTTCCAAAATAAGTGTCCCTTTTGGGACTGCGTGTCATTTTCAACGGCTTATATCTTTTAATGTGAACCTCAAAAAATATGCATTATGTATCTCGTTTGAGAGATCTTAATTAATTCTATTATACAAAATTTTCAAAATCATAAAAACTATTAGAAATTAAAAGATATAAGCCGTTGAAAATGGCATGCAGTTTCAAAAGGAACACTTATTTTGGAACGGAGGTAGTAGTATTCTTATGCCGCACAGGTGTATCATCTAATCCATATCACCCTGTTTGGATGCCGAATTTGGCTTGGGCCCGGCCCGGATTTGTAATCCCGGGTCCACACTACTCCCCCGTTTGGATGCAATTTTGGTCCCTGGATTTGCATCACTGTTCGGCTTCCAACTCCGACCGCACCTTCGTTGGCTAACGACAGCCTCTACCCTGTCGTTAGCTAACAAGGGGGGATTTGGTTGATTTTCTTCCCATTCTACCCCTCCAAATCCAGGCAAAATCAGAGAGAGAGAGAGAGAGAGAGAGAGAGAGAGAGAGAGAGAGAGACGAACCAAATACACAATTTCAGATTTGATTTCAAACCCTAAAAATACATAGAAAAAATTCTTGATTTTAAAAAATACAGATTTGATTTTAACTTACTAGAAATCAAGAGGACGTATAGATAGAAAAAGAATCTGATTTCCAGTCGCCGGACCTCCATTCATCGGATTGGATTTTCAATCGCCGGACCTCCATTAATATAGACCTCGATAAGTTTTTATGAGAGAGAGAGAGAGAGAGAGAGAGAGAGAGAGAGAGAGAGAGAGAGAGCATGTGTCGATATAACCAAAGGGGAAAAAGACAAATGGAAGTCCAGTACGGATATCAATACAATCGAGGGGCAAAAATTATCAAGTGTGGTTGAGATTTCTAATGGTTTGGTACTCTTTTTTTTTATTTCGAATTGTTACAATATTGAGTCCCCTATAAATTAATAACCAGTGTTGTGTTTTCTCACACCAAAAATTTCACTTTCTAATTTTTTATTTTGAATCTTTTTTTTAAAATATTATTTTTAAAATATTTAATATAGTGTAAATATATTTATGTAATTATTGTGTATTTATTCTAAGTATTATGTATTTATTTAATTATAATAAAATTAAACCATGTTGTCAATTAAATTAATAAACTGGGGGCAATTCAGTCATTTACCCTCTTATCCATCCTCCAAATCCCCCTTCTCAAAATACCATCCAAACACCTCATATACAAATCTACCCTTCTTAAGAGGTGGGCTCACCCTCATTACAAATCCACCCTCATTATAAATCCACCCAAAATATCTCCGGCATCTAAACGGGGCGTATTTGTCTTGTCTTGACAGGCAGATGAGAGGATGGGGGTTGTCGAGAAAAGTGGAGTTTGGACCCCACACTTGAGTGTGGTTTCAGTGAGAATATGAACTGGAATTTGGAGTCTATAGGAGACAGAGAAGGGGCCAAGGGGGCGGTGCCAAAGGAAAAACAAAGTACTGAGTTTTCTGAGCTCCCCATTGGAAAATAAAAAAGTACCGAGTTTTCAGGATGTTGGGACCCGGGAGTTCTATTTGATTCTATGGGAAATTCCATAAAATTAATTGAATGAATAATTTTATGAGATTTTTTATTTTAACAAGTTAATTTTATGAGAAATGAGGAATCTTATAAAATTATCCAGTTAATTTTATGGGATTTCTCATAAAATCTTATGGGAAACTCCAACCTAAGTTGAGGAAGGCTGGCAAATGTTGGGGAATCATCGTGGGTAGGGGCACAAATGCATAAAGCCATTCGCTAATATACATCGAGCCATTTGTGAATTGTTTGAGACTCGGGTCAGTAAAAATTTGTGTGAGTTTAATTTGATTAGTATACTAGCTATATGATCCAAACCCACCCTCATTTATAGGTTCACAACATACACGAGTAGAACGCAAGCCTAAGAGTATTCGGTTTGCATAGGCTCTTGAATGTAAAATCAAACTGTAAATGATACTTAATATTTTGGAGGACTATCGATTGATTATAATTGTGGTCATATTATTTCATATTGATAAATTGCGATAACATAAAAATTATCGAACTCGGAGCCTAAGTTCAGCTTATTTGAGTTTCATGAGTTTTGACGAGTCGTGCCAAATTTTGAAAATTTAAACAAGCCGAACTCGAGCAAGAATTTGGATTGATTTAGTCCGTTAATTGCCAATGAGCCGAGCTGAGTCCAAGTTTCAAATTTTTTTGAAGAGTTGAGCTCGAATCTAGCCCGAGCTGGGCAGCTGGAATCAAGCTAGAACATTATTTTATTGACCCTAGCCTAATAGGTTTGGCTCGATTTGGCTCGTTTTGCGCTCTAACCGTGAGAAAATATATATGTTTCCCCAAAATACGTACAAGTTTGTTACTTGCAAGTATAGGAGTAATTTCACAAAGCATTCGATTCTTAAGTTTTGCATGTACTCGCTGGAAGGTGGTTAATAAAGTGCACAAGGACGGACGGAAGCAAAATTTAACATGGGAAGGGCTATTATTAAATTGTTCTGGCAACATTTGAAATGCGATACTATTATTTTCTGCACATAAATATAGGAAATTTTAATTAGTCATCCTGTAACAAAATCAACATTATGATTCCATCCTGTTGGATTTGAATCTTTATGATTCCATCCTGTAATATATGGTTCGGACCATTTTACCCTTATTTTGTATTTTAGTAGTATATATTAATACTACTACTTTGAGCAAAAAATCCGGCCATAGCAAAACATACCTAAAAATCCAGCCATTTGATCCTGATTAAGGGGGATTCATTACCTAAACATGACGGGTGCAGTTTGTGACTAGGACTCCTCTCACGTCCATTTCGTTAGGCAACTTCCCAAGGCGTTAGGATCAAAACATTTGCGGTGTCATATCCGAGTAAAGCTTCAGCAATAGTGTTCAACAATCTTATCATGAACAACGTCGAGAATCCCATCATCATTGACCAATTTTACAGTAGCAAATCCAGCGACACGGTTAGTTTTTATGCTGAATACTGTTTGTTGCAGTTGAACTTGCGATAAAATATAATGTTGAAAAGTGGATTTTACTCATCACATTTTAACAAAACTCTCTCTCCTCTCTATATCTCTCAGGATCATTAATGAAAGGAAAACAAATCAAACCCCACCGTAGTCCACCATAGCCGCCATAGACACCGTTGTCCAAGGTTTGTTTCTAACGCACAATTCGGAAATGGGTTTTTTGAAGGCTGCCGATCAAAGAGATGATGCTCGCCGGAGAAGGGAATCATTGAAAACGAAGTCGATTAGGCTACATCTTTGGAGCGGCAATCCAGATCCAATGGGTTTTTCTTGGCTATGAAGAGCCGCCATTGCTTGGTGGGTTTTGCTTGCCGATAAGAGCCAACTTTTTTTTTCTTTTTGATCAAAATTATCTTGACTGTATGTATTGTTTGCTTTTCAAAAGAATTGCAAGTTTGTTGTTTGCTTGTGTTCCAAATCTATTATTGCGTTTTGAGTTTTGTTTGGTTTCGGTTATGTCAATGAACCATATTCACATTTGCTTTAAAAGATGGTTATGTCATATAGTGAATATGGATCACTAATTTACCATTTTTGTGATTTGATATAGTAAAAGTGGTTTATTGATTTACCATATTGGATGATTTGATACAATAAAACGTGGTTCATTCATTTATCATGTTTTCTGTACTTATCGTTTTTAAGTTATCATGTTTTTAGCATAATCTAAGATGGTTCATAAATTTTTATTCTATTATTGGGTTTTGAGTTATGTTTGGTTTCGGTTATGTCAATGAACCATATTCACATTTGCTTTAAAAGATGGTTATGTCATACAGTGAATATGGATTACTAATTTACCATTTTTGTGATTTGATATAGTAAAAGTGGTTTATTGATTTACCATATTGGGTGATTTGATACAATAAAACGTGGTTCATTCATTTATCATGTTTTATGTACTTATCGTTTTTAAGTTATCATGTTTTTTACATAATCTAAGATGATTCATTAATTTTTGATTTGGGAGGAATTTAGGAGTGAGAAAATTAAAAAATTAGGAAAATGAATATTTGAAAGATAAGATAGAGAGAGATTGAGTTAAATTAGGAAATATTAGGAGAGAGAAATGTTAGGAAATTAGGAGAGAAATATTAGGAAAATCAGGAGAGAAATATTAGGAAACTTAGGAGAGAGAAAAGGTGTTTTGGGGTTTATTTGAATTTCAGGATGGAATTATAAGTATTCAAATCTCAGAGGATGGAATCATAATGATATTATTTGTACATGATGTCTAATTAAATCTCCCATAAATATACAACAATCGTACCAAAAAGAACAATTGGAATTTTTTTTTCCAATTATACTAGTCAGATAGAAAAACAGTCATTTATAATTGGAGGTGGATACAATCTTTTGTGTCCCAATTTTAAAAGGCCAAATATAGAATCTAGTGGCAAATTATGTAAAAGCACTTAGGGTGGGTTTTCTGTTTGCTAGCACCCCAATTCTCATTTGCTAAAAGCACCAATGTGATTTTAGAAATTTGTTTTTAGCAAAACGAGTATGTGAGAGAAAATTGACTTTTAAGAACTTAACTTTTAGCAAATGGAAAACAAAAGTAATTTTAGCAATATTACTAATCTCAACTTTTATGGGATTTCCTTTTTTGCAAATAGGAAACTTGTAATCAATCTCAGAAGGTACAGTTACGGAATAAGATGAGAATTTTTTTTTTTGCTGGGAAGGTATTAAATTTTTTACCGAAAAAATGTTAGTTGGAACTTATACGATGCCGCTATTTTTTAGTAAAAACCTACCACTATTATTCTAAAGAAGTTTTAGAAAATAAATTTAAAACAAGGTATGGCAATTATTCATACTCATCCGCTCCTCGATCTGTACACGCAAAGGCCAAGGCCAAGGCCATACCGCCATAACTACACGCGAATGCCTCACCTGCTTGGTATACAGTGGTGGTCGGATGGAGGGAGGACTATAAGGGTTCGAATTGGAGAAACCCCAAAACATATACGCTAACTGTGATCTGGGTTTGGCCGATAAAAAAAATCTTTGATTTGGGTTTGAAATGGAGAGAGAGAGAGAGAGAGAGAGAGAGAGAGAGAGAGAGAGAGGTTTCAGATGTAGGGCCAAAGTTGTCAGTAAAACAAAGGTGTCGTCGCGGCTCCAACAAATTTGGTCATGGCATTAGGGCTACCCATTATTCCAGCAATCTTAATATCATTGGTCTTGTAACGACCTGGATTTTTCCAATAAAAGCTCCATAGATACGTCGTACTTTCCACACTTTCAGTCCCAGTTTTTCTCGAAATACAATGCTCATTGTAGACACCCCAATTTAGAAATCCTTGGGCATCTTTAAATTCTCCAATTATGAGAAAAGAAATGCCCGAATGAAATTTTGAAGCAACACCCTTCAACAAACAAGGTCAACCATGGTCAACTGTACCGCATGGCACAATCCACAGTCACGTGCAGCACTTCTTCTACTACAAGATCTGATTGGCCCCAAAACTTTGACGCACAGTAGAGTCAACTGTACATCACGGTACACAACTCTGCCGCATGGCACTGTCGCGCTTCAGATCAGCTTTTTATAGGCGGCAAACAGCTCCGTTTGTTGACTTACTTTGGCCTGCGTAATTTTGGATGGGTTGGCACGTAAAGGCTAGGGCTTTAGCCCTACATAGCCTTGGATTAACCTCCAAGTTTACTTGGAAAGGTTTCAAACTTTCCCTTATAAATGCCCAAGGTGTTTTAGAGATTGATATACCTGAAAATCCATTGGAAAACCCTCCCAAAGCTCTGCCCACATTTCATCCATGTCATAACCAGTTCATTGCCATTCCACAAATACAAACCCAATATCCTCCAAATTCCAAGAATAAACTTACATACCAGCCTTTCTCTTATATTTGCCACTCATTCCAGTCATACATTGATACTAGGAACCCACTCATCATTTACAAGCCAAGCTTGAAGGTCCAAGAAGGGTATTTGCTTCCAAAAGTCCATTCAGAGGTAAAACGTCCATTTCTTTGCCAAAACCAATCAACTTGGCATTCTGAGGGGTGTTGCCGAGTCTAGGGTGGTTCCTCATACCTCCCCTGGGCTTGGCAAACCAAGGCTTTCAACAAAATACAGCAAGAACAATGTAAAGTTGCTGGTACCTCCATAACAGTGCCGCGTGACACTCTTTTACCATACGGTACTGTGCCTAGTGCTGCATGGTACTGTCCTTTGGGAGGAACATTTCTGGTGCTTTATGTCTTCTGGTTCATTCATACCTTCAAGATGCAAGGTATCATTTGATGTTTTATATATTGAAAAAGAACTCTACTCTTGTTTTCTTTAAAAATTTGTTGGTTTTTGCACTGTCCACAAAACAACAGTGCCGCACGGCACTTTGTAGTGTTGCACGGTACTTCTCTAAGTGCCGCATGGTACTGTTTCAAACCCAAATTCAAAAGTCAATTTTCCTGCGACAGTGCTTAGCGTAGTAGTCATTTCCTTTTTGTTATTCATTGTTGTTCATGTTAATTTCTGTCAATTGTATTTGTTACTGTTTATATGAATAAAGTTTAGCAATAAATCCCATAAGCATTTAGTAAAGACCGATTCTCTATCGGACGAATATGGTGCCTTGAAAATCTTCCCCTCTCGTTACCTGGCTCCCGAACCCAAAATTCTTTATTTTTCGCAGACCAAATCTTTTCCAAATTAGTGGCACGAGAGTCATTCTTTTTCAAACTCTTTTAAACAGTTTCTCGGGTACCAAATCCTTTTTCAAATAAAAACCAGGGTGGTGATTCTGAAAACTCTTTTTAAATTTTTTTCAGGTGGCACCGTCCACGCTCATCTAAGTCTCAATAATAACAAAGTAAACGACGATATCTCAACAACCTCAAAATAAGTACTACCAATAATTCCTCCAAATTATCCTCAAATGTTACAAATCAACCACAACTAATCCGGCTCCACACCTGAAAAGTAAAATCATCGGGAAGTACACGATACAACAGATTAACAATGCTCATATTTAAGTGGAATAAATAAACTACGACCACCAACCGAGGTGAATAATTCACAATGGACCTCATACCCAGCCCTCCTCAGTACATGATCAATGTGTGGAGCATATTCCCGAAATCTTAAAAATGACCTAGAAATATAACGGGGAACGTGACACATTAGTATAAACACCTCGAATGGCGGGTTTAAACTAAATCAGGGCCATGTAAGTGAAACGTGATCCCAACGGGCATATGACAGCTCGTCAAGTATCGTAACAACATTTCATGAGCAGAGGGCAAACCCTAGATCCAAATCGCCTTATGAGATAAGGCAGAAGGGGATATTCCAGAATATTCCCCAACAACGATGCTTACAAGATAAGCACAATCCATGCGAATTAGGAAAAGATTGAGATACCATAGTTGGGGTAAGACTCCAACATGACTAGGATTCCTAGCCAGTAAGGAATCCAGTGCCATGAAGATTCTATTACCCAGTGGGGACGAACCCCTAGTGGAAAGGGATTCCTAACGAAGAAAGATCCCAATAATGAAAGTCGCTTGGAGAACAAACAAACGATCATCTATAAATACAAAGAAATCTTAAATGTAGAAGGTAGGCTGTAATTTAACAACTACGAGCATAGTTAATTGATTTCCTCCAAGTTCGTCATACTTAACTTAAGTATCAGAGAGCCTTTGCCAACTAGAGGCAAATGTGCTCTAACCTCTTGTTAGTTTTGTAGGATTAGGGTTCTTCCACAAAAAGTGGAGTTGATCTCATTAAGATCCCGGAATTAACGTCATTAGTTTTTTCCCTCTCAATCAGTGACCCCCCTCACTCGCTTCACCTAGCTTACCTAGCTTTCCTGGATTAGCTAAGCTATTGGCAAGGTCACTTGATCACTGTACCAAACAGTTCCATGACACTCCAACCAATAATATCACAACAAATAACACGTATTCCACATTCAACAGAATCCACAGGATCGACCAAATGATACGAGATATTCAAAAGGAGTACGAAATGATAATGAAGAAATGATTCCAGAAATGGGAAGCATATCGTATACTCCCCGGGTTACCTCGAATTGATCATAGCCGTTGGGTTGATGAATTATACCACGGTAAACAATACCCTAAAGTTGCATTTCAATCGGACCTAATCTTTCTTTTGATCTCTGTGATTACATCTCAATATCACCCAAGCCAATCTTGGCCAGAAGGCCACTGCCCAAACCCCAAACTATGTAATGTAAGAGGAGCTCTAATATTATCCTCTATCAAAGCAGCTCACGGCATTTATATATAGGCACAAGCCTATCCTTTCTCTTTTAATGCACATACAACTAACCCCACTATCATTACTCACATGCAACAACACCACAACATCCAAGTGTGCACTTCACCCCTACACAAACATCTCTAGGCCATCCGGATCTCTCTCTTTCTCCTCTGACAAGCATTAAAAGCTAGTCATTACTCTCACCAAATACAACAAAACTCCAGCCCAAAACCTTCTCCACCCACATATTCAAATAACGAAAATTCATTTTACACCAAAAATAATATCTCAGTATCAAATTTACTCTGAGACCATCCCATGTCCCGTTATAATTTCGTCCCCGAAATTTACTAATTGAATGTAGTCATAATATTGTTTGGGCTTTTTACTTCTTTGAATTAGAAAATGATTGAGTGCGAGCGTGCCAGAGAAAGACTATATGCCTTCTTTCTCAAATTAAGTTTGGAAAGCCAAAACTAATTAGACGATTGAGGTTAAATGGTTCAATTACCTCAATTAAGAGGATTTTTCTTTCAAAATGAAGAAATACAAACCAATTTACTTAGGAAATTAAAGAACAATAAAGAAACAAGATGCTTTGATTAAGAAATCAAAAGTAAACTTACTTCGAAATCTTCTTCAACTTCAAATAGAATAGTAACAAGTACTTCGAACACTGGATGATTACAAAAACTAGTCCTACAAACTACTTTCCTAAACTACTTCGAACTGAGTCGAATTCCTAAAACTACAATTCTAACTGCCAAAGAACAAGCCAAGCATCATTTTTATTGCTGTTTGTTGAAGATTTGTCCGGGGTTTTGCTTTCTTCAACTTCTTCTATTTATAGACCCTGGTTACAGTTTGAACTTCCCGCCTGGTGTCTTGGCTTCGAACTTCATCATTGCATTTCAAAATGTCATTTTTTCCCTCCTGGAAGAATTTAAATTTGAATACGTACGGTTATTACTTCAAATCATATTTTGCATATGATTGATTTTAAAGAACAACTTCCTTCCATGATCTAATTCATTAACCGTTAACTGCCCAATCTTACACGTGTAAAAATATGAAACTCACGTCTCTTAGCAGTTTATAGTGTTGCTTCGAAGCCTGTTCCATTTATTCTTTAATTTTTCTCTGGCTTCAACTGCCAATAACTACCTTTTAAATTAAATGACACAACGATGTCGTATTGATCTTCTTATAAACAATATGATCCAGTGCTTTTCATTAGCGTACATATTACCAACATTTGGCATTTCTGTATACGTGTCTGTGAATTACTGGATTGGTAAATTTTATATGTATGCCCCCTGCATTAACATCTTTATTCAAGGAATTTGAATAAGTGTTAATGTGCTTCTAACGCTTCGAGTTCCCTCCTACTTACAATGAGGAAGTTATTGGCAGTTCTTCCTTCTTCCAATGAGGAAGTAATGAGCGGTTTCTCCTATTTCCAATAAGGAGATCATGGGCAGTTTCTTTGCACGCCTTTAAAATTGGGAATTGAACTTCACACCCGCCATTTCAACATTTGCACTCCCTTTTTGTTTTTATTAGGGTGAAATTACTGAAATACCCCTCCATTTCAACATCTGCACCCCCCAAGGTATTATAAAATGGAGGAGTATTAAAGTAATTTCACCCTAATAAAAACAAAAAGGGTGTGCAGATGTTGAAATGGGGTGTGTGAAATTCAATTCCCTTAAAATTTGAATCTTTTCAATATCCAAATTTTCTCTATAAATGTAATTAATTACTGGCTAACATTGATCACCAACTTCATCTTTATCCTTCGATTTTTCTGATTCAAACCAATGCCAATGGCTGAAACTACCAGTATTGAAAATACCCTTGAAAACATGGAACTCAATGACAATCACATTGCTTCTTTTGAAAATGGAAGCCCCACTTCAACCCTGGCTAGCATGATTCGAAGCAATCGCTCTTATGTAGTGATTGCAATGGAAGATCAAACTCCCACTGACCCATGGGATCCTCCTACTCGTCCTACTCTAGAAACCTCAACATGGGGATTGTCTACACCTACTGATATAGTGGTGGTAAAGATGGACAATCCTGTTACTGCAAAGGGTTGGAGCCACTACTGTTCATTGGCTATGAGTAGATATTTTACCCCTTCTATTAAAGATGATCCAAACTTGGCTCTTCTAGATAGCCTTATCCACTCTTGCCTTACTCCCGAATTCTTTAAAATGGAAGAACCAGAGAAACCCCATTTTGCTGGCTATGCTGAGCTCAAAGAGAGAGCTACTAGGCAACTTTTATATTGGCTAAATGAGGTTTGAAGGCCTCACTTCGAAAACTTTACTGACCCTACTTCTCCTCCCATTCGAGTTGTTCCAGAAAACCCTGACTGGTTCGAAGAGTTAAAGAATATTAGGTTTGATCCCACTATAGCCCATGCTGACTATTCCTCTTCCATTTTTCCATGTTCTGATTCAACCAAAGCCAAAAAAGCTTGGCTGCCTTTGCTTTTTTAGATATGGGAATTCTCGAAGAGACTGTCCCTTATAAGAATTTCATGTGGGCTTGTGAGACTCTGAAATTTGCTGTTTCTGAGCAAATTGGTTCCTTTATTCAATCTTTTCAGAATCAGATACCTCTGCTTCGAACTTGGATAGAGGCCAACACTGCTTCTTTTGAATTCAATCAAGATTTCCATGACTATGAACTTGTGCATGTACAGGTTACTAAACTTTATAATAAGATGGAAGACTTGAAGGAAAGTTCCTTCGAAGTTCCAATTGAGGCTTCTAAACAGCTTCGAAGGAGATTCAAAAGGCGTATGAAGAGAAATTCTTTCAAGCTGGCCAAGTTTTAACTCAAAGCCAAAAATTTGGTTATGAAAATTAGGCCTCTGATTGAGAAGAAACTCAAACTAGATGAAGAGCATAAAATCAGAGAAATGGAGAGGCAATATACTTGGGAAAGGTTTCATGCCTTGGTTACTTGTAGCTTTCCTCACTATTTCCATGTCATTCAAGCCCCTGCTGTTGCTCCAATGTATGCTGCTGCTTAATTTCATCTTTGATGTAATAGGATTTTTATTTATGCAGTATTGTAATGACTTTATCTTTAATTCAAATTTAGTTTTCTTCTGGTTTGTTTTGTATTTTATAATGCTCTTCGAAGCACTATAATATCCCAAACCAATACCAACTTCAACTGAAAAACAAAAAAATTATTTTTCTTTAAAAGAAAACCAACAAATGGTTTTAAAATATAATAGTTTAAAGCATTATTAAGAGATATTTATCTCTGAACATAGGATCACATTTGGGCCTAAATGTTTCAGGCCCAATCACCCTCTCAACTAGGGCTAAACAAAAAAAAGAGGAACCGAACCGAACAGGCGAACCGGTTGGAACCGGTTATGTTTTTTCGGTTTTTAATTTATCCCGGTCTGGCCCGGTTATGAAAAATTTAAAATTTTTAAAACCGGTTTGGTTCCCGGTTCTGTGGATTTTAACCCCGGTTCGAACCGAACCGGTTTTTTATACTTATATATGTAAAACATAAAATATATACTCTTATTACTTGAAAAAGAGGGGGGCAGGAGTTGAACCCCGTCCACATGCGTGAGAGGTAACCCACTTACCAACCTTGCTAGCCCAGCCTTTGCGAGTAAAGTAGGAAATAATTAGTCTTAATACTTATTATTGATTCCTTTTTGTATATATAACCCATTAACCAGCAGCCCACAAGAGAACCCTAAAATCCAAAATGTTCTCACTTCTCTCAGTCTCTATCTATGTGCGGCGACACAAAACCCTCTCTCTCTTCTCACACTCACTCTCTCTGAGATTGAGATCAAGATCGGATCTGCCATGGTGTTGGACGATGATGGCGATGATGAAGTTTGATGATCGGCGTGGTGGCGGTCATGACATTAACGAGATGAGATCGATTCATGTATATCTCGAACGATTCGTGTATGTATATGCGTATGTATATGTATGTATTGCTATATATAACTTGTAAAAATCGAGATTTGTAACTACAACTTCTGATATAAGATTTGTATGTATGTATGTCTGATTTGTATGTATATATTGAGATTTGCTGTATATTATAACTTCTGCGTATATTTATGTCTTGATTTGGTGTATATCTACATTTTTTTATTTTTTTTCTGAATCAATGTATGGTTTTCTTAGTCAGTCAGTCTCGATCTCGTCTCTCTCCCCCCGAACCGAACCGACCCGACCCCCGAACCGGGACAAACCGAACCGAACCGAAAACTGAACCGATCTCTAAGTAACTGGTTTCGGTTCCATTCTTTCTCCGAACCGGTTTTTCCCGGTTCAGTAAAAAATGTCCCTGAACCGGACTGAACCGGACCGGTTACACCCCTACTCTCAACCCAACGGTTTACCCGAATCGTCACTTTGTTTCATCCGAAATGTATATATCTGATTCTAGGGAACGAAACATTTCTTACTGGCATTTGTTGTTCTCTCAACTTACAAACATTCTCTCCCTCGTTTTCTTCCAAGCTACTGCAACCATGGCTTTGATGCCAACAGGTACCCCTTCTTTCATCCTTAGGAAGTTAGTGGGAACTAAAATCAGAAACTCCAATGGAGGGGCTTTGAAGGATACTGTATTTGTCACAAATCCCATAAAACCCAGTACTCAAATCCTAGGCCCCGCATTCCTTGACCTTCCTCTAAACCTCACAACGTGCTATCCCATCCTTGAAGGATGTGAATTGATTTAGGATCAAACATTCAACTTCAAACATTGGGTGAAGAAAAATTTTGCGTGCTGGCCAACTCGCGACAATGATTGGGACAATTGAACTACACGAATTCTAAAGGCCAAAGAGAAAGAGTTGAGTCAAGTTGGACTTATATCCCTCATCACTTTACTTCGAAATGGAATACCACAAAACCCTGCTCTTATACATGCCGCTTTGGCCTTTTGGGACCCCTCTTTTAACTATTTTCGATTCAATCGTGGGATGATGGCTCCCACAGTACTAGATGTGTCCTTCCTTATTGGGCTTCCACCGCTTGGCCGCCTTTTTGATATTTCAGATTCCATTGACATACTTACTTTAAAAGATATGAACATTGCTGGTGCTCATGCTTCACATGGCAACTTTCTGCAAGCTGAGAGAAAGTATGGTAACCCTGTGACTGATAGAGAGTTCTTTGCATATATTTTATATACATTATGCAAAATGGTGTTTTGTCACAGTGGTAAGAAGATCATGATGGAATTTGTCCATTTAGCCTATACACTTGCCAATGGTAAGGCCATCGATCTGGCCTCATACTTCTTAGGCTATGTTTATAAGGCTAGGTCTGATAATTTTTCCAAACCACTGTCAAACACTTTAGGAGGCCCTCTTTGGTTCCTACAACTTTGGCTTCTAGCCTATTTTCCTGATCATAAGGTTGCCATCAGGGGACCCCTGAATATATGTGGTGAAAAGTTTCTGGACTTGACCCTCAAGCCCCTTACCTTAGTTGGATACCTCCAGTACTTCCAAAACATGAAAGAGGATAAGGAAGAAGAAAAATTTCTTCCTTTCAGTAACTGGGAGATAGGACCTTCATGGTTGGGTGAAATGATGAGGGGCAGAGGTGATATTGCTCATTCTGATGCATGGGGAAGCATCCTTCTACCTAGGGAGATTTTTGTTGGAGCTTTTGTTGGAGGCTGCAGGCAATCTCATGCTGAGACATACTGCCCTGCATAGTTTGCTAGACAATTTGGTATGGTGTAAGCCATTCCCTGCCCTTACCCTGGAGAAGCAAATGTGACCCTTTTCAAGAGCCAGAAGGTAGATAAAAGCCTCATATCTCGTGTCAACATAAAGTCTAAAAGAAGGAGAAATTTTTTGGAACCTTTTGAGTTCGAGATTGAAAGCCCTATATTCTCCAATTTTACAAACTGGGGGCACAATCTCATGGCTGTATATACTCAGACTCATGAGGTTCAAAAGTTTACCAAACAAATTGGAGTTATCACTACCTCTGAAGGTACATCCCTATCTAGTTCAGATGATGAACTTGGAGATGATGGTTTTGGACGTGGCTCGAATGATGAATCTAAAACCAATGGGTCTGAAGAAGAAGAACCTTCTCAAGAAGAGAAAGAAGAAGAGACACCAGAGGTTCAAGGTCAGAGGGAAAAGAAAAGGGAACAAGTATCTCAATCTTCTGCCATAGTAGCTATGAACCCTAAAGTTGCTATTCGTGCTGTGCCTTTTCAAGCTATACCAGGTGTGACTACAAGGTCTCAGAGGAGAAAAACTACTTCTTCTTTTTCCAGAGGTACTTTCTATCCTTGTAGATCAAAATCTAATAAAGTCACGTGTCATGTATATATCAAGTCAGTGTACATACATTTCAATAAATTAGAAATCCACATGTTTTCCAATGTTTTGGCCAAATTCCCGAACATTAATTCTTATCATTTTAGTTGGATTTCGTAACTTAGGTTTTGGATTTGGATATCTATTTGTGAATGTGTTGTTAATGTTTTACAATGTGCAGTTATTTCTCGATGACCGTGCAATCACAAGAGCATGAACAAGTAAATAAACACAAAAAGTGCAAATCATGTACGAAACCGGCAAACATCCATGATATATAGAAGAAAAATATGTACGCCCAATCATCTGATCATCATCACTAGTCAACTGCCGGGCAAATAGACGCCCGAAAAAGAAAAATCAGAGCTCACAGGCCCAGTCAACCTACTCAGCTACGAGGGCACGCAGGCCCAATGAAAAGATCAAGAGTAAAAAACAAAAGCCTAACTCCTAACTAGTCATGTCTCTCTCTCTCAAACCTACTCCGTACTATTGGAGTCACCACCACCACTGTCACCATCACTCTCAGTCCCCGCATAGTCGGGATCGCTCTCCTCGTCTCCCTCAGGAAGATCCTCCATCCTCTGACGCTTGGACCTCCCAAGCCGTACTCCCACGTTCGAAGGCACTACCTCCTCCGAACGGTCTCTCTTCCCGAGTACCGGGCGCTGCATGAAGCAAACAAGCAGAGGAATTAGTACGCCACATAACCATTACAATTCTTATCATTAAAGAAACAAGTTGAAGTTCATACCGGTGCAACTCTAGCAGAAGAAGGAGCAGGGGCACTGTCAGGTACAGGCTCTCCTGGAGAGCGGACAGGCACTACGTCTCCAGACAGTAGTCGACGGACAAGAAGATGAAGCCCCTAGCACTGAAGTATGGTTGTCCGCGCCACTTCCTGGGAAATCTGCAAGAATGAATTGAAGTTAGCATGCGCAAGTATTGAAACATGAACTGAAAGCTGTCAAAAAAAAAAGCAATAAAGAACACATGGATTCATACCTGCTCTGGAGGTAAAGGAAAGTCCTCCGTGATCGGTCTCGGTATGTCTATGACCCCCTTCTGGTCAATAGCTACCGAGACGTCTACCCACCAGGCAACCGGGGCAACCGTCCCACTGTAGAACCAATCTCAACACCCTCCTCAGGGGCCCCGGCTGACAAGTTAGCTCTAGCTGTCCTCTCCCGCTCTTCTCTCCCCCTTCACTCACGCACTCCGAGAGGGCCCGCCAAGTACCGCGTCTGGTAAAGGGAATAGTCCTCGTCTGGTCGCTAGTACCGACTCAGAGGCCCGTCAACTACCGTGAACTTGACGATCTCCTCGTGCGTATAGCTCTGAGTCCATAGCACTCGGGGAGGCAGGTGTCCTGGCACCAAAGGGAACGCCGTCCCCAACACCTGAACAGAAACCCTGTCCCCAAGGTACCAAAAACATCCGAACGAGCACTCCAGCAAGACCCTCCCTGCCGTCGACTCTCTGCTCGGAGCCAGATACTCCTCCTCAAAGCCCATCCAAGTGCCCCGGTGAATCTACACAAGTCATTCAAATCATCAGTAAAACAGCAGATATATTTATGATAATCAAGATGAGCAAAGTTTTTATACGTACCATGGAGACAGAGAGCCGATCCAAAGAAGCACGGTAGACATCCAACGCCCTCGATACCAGGGTAATAACCCGGTATCCCTCTCCCCAACACAGAGCACGGGGAAGGACAGTGGCGGCATGTGGGTGCGTAGTCTCAAGGGGATGCAACCCCAGTACCTCGAAAGCCCAGAGTTGAAATTCATGTTAGTACACAGATCAATATTTCATGCATGATAATCTAAGCAAACATGTAAGTGTGAAGTGCGGAAAGTAAAAGCTTGAAATAAAAGTTTTCGGGTTTATTACCTCCCACATCCACCACATACCGGCTATGTCCCGACCTTTCTTCCTCGAAACCGCACCCATAAAAGCATAGCAAGCGCCAAGCGCTCCTCCTTCCCAGTTCATCCTCCCTGCTCTGTCAAAGTCCCTGAGCGCCGGAAGGTAAGAAAGGTGTACTTTGTTGCGCCTGTTTGGGGAACAGTGATGCCCCAAACAGCTACAACAAATAGCACCTAGCCTTCTGCTCCGCCTCTCTCTGGTCCCTCGGTCTCCCCCCACACCTTTTCCCAAACTGGCCATACTGGGCCATGTCCTTCCCCTGCCTCGGTACAAAGCCTAAGAACCACCTCAAAGCCCGTAAGTCATCCGCCACCCCGGAGTCGAACGGGATAGGGTCTCCTCCTACCCTCAAACCCGTCAGTGCTGAGAAGTCAAGTGGCGTCATCGTCGCCTCTCCACCGCCACCAAGATGGAAGGTGTTAGTCGAATCTCTCCACCTCTCTGCTAAAGCCAAGACCATGGTATGGTCATGCCACGCTGCATCCATAGTCTGTATAAACCGGCTGAGCCCGACTCTGTCAACCAACTCCCGCACGTCCGGGTGAAGCGCACGGTAGTATCTCAAACTACTCGCACGCCCACCATGAGCTGCCATGTGGTGGATCCTTTATTCATAACAAGCAGCAAGCAATGGTTAGCACAATAATCAAGTCTATTCTAGCATTCAAATCCAATCAATCCAATCAGACTAAATCAAATCATGTGCGTGAATTGAAAGTACATCATAAAATGAAAATCAACAAATGTACCGTAAGACAGCCCTGCGAAAGGTGAACCTCGGGGTCCAGGAGCACCCGCTTTCCAAAGTACGTCTCCTGCCGAGAGACGTAAGCGTCTATCCCCGAAGGGATGAACAGGTGCACCAGAGGGTCGTAAGTAGCCTCGTCAAAACGCGGCCTCTCCGCTAACGCTGCTGCAGCCTTCTCAACCACTGAAACTCGTGGCCCCTGAGCCATCTCCAGCTCCTCCCATGCTCTCAGCTCAAGCTCCGCCTCCTCCTCCTCAGCCTCCCGTATCCACTCCTCCGTCTCCGCCTCCTCCTTTAAAGCTGCCTGACGAAGCGCAGCCATCTCTCTCTCTCTCTGCCCAACAACCTCCTCCCTCACCGCATGCAGAACACATGGAGCCTCTCGACCTAATGCCGCCACGTCCTCCGGGTCAGCGTGAACGGCGTAATCACCTAAAGAGATCCCCACCGGCCCCTGCTCTCTCACCGGCTCCTCTATGGCTACCCTCTTCCTTTTCGGGTCATCACCACCGCCACCTGCACCACCACTCTCACTACCACCACCCAAACCACTACCATCCACACCACCACTACCACTAACACCTAACGCCCCTCTAATACCCCACTCTGACATCACCACAGACTCCCCACCTCTCGGCCACACTCTCAGTCTATCCCCTCCAGCTCCTCCGCTCTCCTCGTCACTACTCCCTGCCTCCTCCGCTATCACTACCTCCTCTGTAGGCGCCGCTACATCCCTACCCTCCTCCGTTGTAACCGGTTGAGCACTCGGCTCAACCGGATGTGCAACTGGCACTCCCTCACCGCCATCATCCACCACCGTCGCATCACTACCAACCGGAGGACCCTCCGCTATCTCCTCGCTAGAACTCGAAGTAGAGGTGGTCCACTGGATGTTTAAATCATCCAGTGGTGTTGCCACCACTTCACCACCGCCATTGCCGCCCTCCCCGGCCTCCTTCTCCTTCTCCCCACTCTCCCTCTGGCCACCATCGGCTACCTCTGAACCTCCAGAGGGTACCACCACCCCCTGATCACTAGAACCGCCCACACCCGTTGCACCTTGGGCGCCTGAGTTCACGACACCACCACTTCGAGTACTCAGCTTAGCGGGTGGTGGCGGTGCCGCCGCACCACTGTCACCATCGCCGCCCCTTGGGGAGGCCGTGGGGGACTTTCTCTCGGCCGGAATCTCCATAAAAACCGATGAATAAGGATCAAATCAACCGAAAATATGCAAAAACCGAGTAAAATCAAACCCTAGAAATTGGGATTTTTTAATTCGAGAGCAAAAACGTGATTTGGGAAAGGATTTTGGTCCGAAATTTGTAAGAATGATGGAGGAGCAAACGTTTGAAAGTTTTAAGGGGGGTTGAGAAGTTGTAACTGACGTGATTTAAAAAATCTGGAACTGAACCAGCACGCCTGTTCAATAGACCTCGGGCGCCCAACCTCACCTTGCGCGCCCAACGTGCTGATTTTTGCTGAGTGATTTTTGGTCCCTCCAAGGCTTTGTGCACGAATCTCTGACCCTTGGATGTGAACTTTGGTCACTCTTGAAGTTTGTTCATCTCTTGAGATTGAACTTGAGAGTCTGATTGGCTTTTCTAGGAAACCGCGATAAGCCGGGCAATCAACGCGTACTGAAGAAGTTTCGATTCAAGCTTGTTTAAGACGCTAAGCGAGCATTACGTATGCAAAAAGTGTCAATATACACGTAATGATTCTCGAGAATATTTGAGATTCGTCTCAAGGGCATTTTCATCTTCCAAAACTAAAATCATGTTCATTGTCCCCTTAGCATGCAGGATAATCAAAATCATATAAATCATGCTCATAGTGTCCCGTTAATCGCGGGATAATCAAAATCATGCTCATAGTGTCCCGTTAATTGCGGGATAATCAAAATCATGCTCCTAGTGTCCCCTTGAGCACGGGATAATAAAAATCATAATCATTGTGTCCCCTTGAGCACGGGATAATAAAAATCATGCTCATTGTGTCCCCTTGAGCATGGGATAATTCATGATCATGTTCATTGTGTCCCTTGAGCATGGGATAAACATAATTCATGATCATTGTGTCCCAATGCACAAAGGGACAAAGATAAATCACGTTCATGATGTGATGATATGCAAAGCATAATCATAATCATCATGTCTCAATCATCCGTGAGATAAGCACAAGCATAATCATAAGTACCGCATTTTTCTTCATGAAGCATTCCTCATCAATCATACGTTCAAAAGTTTTGATTCATTTTTTAAATTGCCCCAAGAACTACGCTGATCTGATCCCTACAGTAGGGTACGTAGGAAGCTCCCGAAGCTCGACCAATTGCTTTTTTAATGTTTTTCCCAGTAGCTTGATGTGAATTTCAGAAAACAAATCGGAGCATCTCTAATCTTGGACAAACACTTACACCAACTCATGAGGTGAAGTATTGTCCAAGAGGGGCAACTGTAGACACCCCGATTTTGAACCCGAAAGACACGCAAGCATTCCCAATGATGAAAAGACCAATGTGGATTACCTTGAGGACTTGAATAAGGCTTGAAATTGTCAAAACCCTCAAACCTAACCTTAAACCTCCCAAAAACCATTAACATAACCTAAAACAACCAAGTCAAGCCAAAGCACAAACCAACACCTGAACCCACCTTGGGCGCCCAACCTCACCTTGGGCGCCCAAGGTGTATACCAATCAGTTACAGGTAGTGGCTGTAATCATGAGATTCTGCTGCATGGGAGCCATTATCTCCCTAAAATCCGGCCATTTGCTTAACCTGCAAGCTTACTCCATCATCCTAATTACCCTCTAACCCCTCCAACTATTCCCAAATTCAAATTACACTTTTCCCCCCTTTTTCTCCTCTATAAATACCCCCTCTCTTCTCTCATTACCAACTACTGCCTCTCTCTCTACTCTCCCCTCATTTCCAGTAGCTCAAATTCCTCTCTCTCTC
>JAXBDA010002429.1:0-42739 GCA_036023075.1 Gaultheria prostrata
TTTTATGAAAAAGTGCTCGGATGAAGCCCTTTCCGGTCATTTTTTTTGGTGATTTCTCGCGGGTACCCTTAAAAATGTGTTTTAAACACATTGAACGGTTCGGATCATCAAAATTTGATCGGGAAATGAAAGTCCTTATTTTATTAAGTTAAGGTAGTCCTTATAATATGTAGGAATCATTTCTAATGAGGGCTCCCTCATTTTGCTACGATGAGGGACTTTCATTTCGAGATCGAATTTTAACGATCCAAACCGTTAGATGTGTTTAAAACATATTTTTAAGGTCCAACACAAAGATTAGTTTAAAAAAATACCCGAGGGACTTTCATTTCGGGTATTTTTTTTTTAGGAATCCTTGAGAGTTCAACCTGAAAAACACATTTTAAAAATATTGAGCGGTTCGGATAGTGAAATTTGATCCGGAAAGTTGAAAAAATGCTATATATATCTATTTCAAGAGAAAAAATGAGAAAAGGGAAATAATAACGGGTGTAGACACAAGTGCAGCCGTGCAGCTAGGGGGAGGCTGTGACCTCTTCTATTTTTGTTGAATTTTAATAACATTATTTGTGACAGAACTAAACAATTGATCTCTAAAATTTTAAGTTCTGTTTTGGTCTTTAATTTAAGTAAATTTATCTTGTTCTTCATTAAAAGATTATCGGGGGCTGTCTTGGCAATATCGAAGAGATAACAAATAATTAACTAATTAGAATTAAAATTATAAAAGCAATTGACTAAAAGGTTTATTTATGGGTAAATAATATGTATGTCTGTTTCAAAATACACACAAGGCCATATGTATTGTGGATAACATTTTGTATGTCATGCGAATGAAATTTCTGGCTCCATCCATGAGTAGAAAATGAAGATAAAGATACTAATTAAAGAACGTACTTAGTGCACAAACTCTCACATATGTGAGGTTTAGAGAAGGGTTGATGTACTCTAGTCTTCACCCCGAAAAAAGAAAATTTTACAAATGAAACCGGGACCTTCAGGCCACAATTAGACAGATATACACCACTCTACCGATTCCGGCACCCTTTGTGAAGAGGGAAAATTTATTCACAAAATAACTTTTACATCGTCTTTGTCGACCCCATGACTTGGGTTGTTGACGTGCATTGTAGTTGGCATCTCCAACCAATGCTCTTTTCTTCAAAATGAATAACGGAAGTGACATATCAATGGGATATTTTGTAATTATTGTCATTTTTTCCATAAAAAGTTGTATTTTTTGGAGGGATCCATCCTCCTTTGTGGAGAATTGGTTCTTCAAATTTGAAAAACCAAAATAAATTTGAAAATTTGAAGAACCAAAATAAATTTGAAGAATGGATGTGACAAAAATGAGGATGGATCCTTCCAAAAAGTACAACTTTTTGAGGAAAATGGGATATAAATTACAAAATTCCCCCTTGCTATGTCACTTCCGTTCTTCATTTAGGAGGTTTGGAGATTGGTAAGAGATGCTCTAAACCTTCCTAACCTTTTCTTTTATCTCTCATTTCTAGATGTTACACAATTGTCAATTTACATTATGTTACGTTGATTAGCGTGCAAATCTGGTCTACCGTACAACTTTCTCCGGCAAATATGCACCTTAAGCAAGTATCTTTGAGAAAGTCTATGTATCCAAAATGGGTACCCAAAAAGTTTCTAGAATTTGAATTTTAATGGTTCAGATTTACTTCAAGTGAATCTGAACCATTGAATTTTAAATTTTGGGTATTTTCTGTGTACCTATTCTGGATATGTAGCAATGCTCAGTATCTTTGGGTTAACTTCTGGAAAAAAAAAAAAAAAAGAAGGAAAAAACTATCATCTTGCTAATATTTTGTGACCAACCTTTATTATGCCAATATTTATTTGATTAATATTTCAAGGCAACTCGGATGAGGTAACCACACGGTTTCTGCTTTATTAAGGGGTGATTTGGCAAAAAAAAATAAACTTGTTTTTTGGTTTATTGGTTTATGTAGCAATAAACCAAAAAACTCCTTTGGTTCAAATTGTGATTTATTCCATTGTTTAAAGAGAATTCATGTGGTTTATTTGCCAAACCACTGTGGTTTATTCCGGTTTATTCCGCCCAAAAAACAACTCCTGTTTTTTGCCAAACCACTGTGGTTTATTCCGGTTTATTCCCCAAATAAACCAAAAAACAAGTTTATTTTTTTTTGCCAAATCACCCCTAATTACTAATTTAGATTATTATTATAATGAAAGATTAACAGATGCCTTGGAAAATGAGAGGAGGTGGGGCCTCCGACACCTTCACATGCCTAACACAAGGGACCATCAACCGGATCCGCATATAGAGCACACGCATCTTGACTACAAATTTGCAATCGTTTTTAGGAGTACTATAGCGCAGTCTAAGTTAGTTTGTACATATGTTGACGAATTAATGTAGGATCAATATCACCGTCCAAGAGAGGTGGGCTCCACCAAAGCCGGGGTAAACCGTCACATGAATCGACCCGACAAGTACTAATAGCACCACTTATGAGGTTTTGAACCTTAGACTTAATAGAGTGCGAACTCTGATATCCCAAGATTTGACCATCAAATCAACCTTAAAGTTTACTCCCTTCATCCCAAAAAGTTAGGATACTTTGGTATTCTAACTTTTTTCAAGACATAATCCTGACATTTTTTTCATTTTTGTCTTTCTCATTTTGCCCATAATCATTATAATTTTGCATTTAAATAGTTATTGTCATATCAAAAAAGGAAGGGTATTTCCGGTATGGGTGACCACGGCCGATTTTTGGACCAAGGGGAGCCAGATCTGGGGTTTCCAGATCTGGACTCCTGACGACGACGATGCCGGCGGCGGTGGGTGATAGCTCCGGCGACTTGCTCCGACGTTCTTTATTTTCCTGCAATTTTTTTGTAGGTGGTTTTGGCCGACGGTTTCGCGGCCGTGATTTTTATTTGCCGGTTTTGGCCGGTGGTTTTGTTTAATAATATTCTTCTACCTTTTTACCCAAAAAAGAAAGGGTAAAATTAAAAATTAATGAAATAAAATACATTGACTTTTGTAAAGGGACTAATATTTTGGGATAACCCGGAATAGAATACTTGACCAACGTTTTGAAAAGGATGGAGTAGTTTATAATCAAGTTGATTGTGTGGTATTTCTCAAACCAGTTGTTGAATTGAAAAGAGATGGGACTTGGGAGGGAATCAACAAAAGTAGGCAGTACCGTGGTTTTGAAGTAGTTGTAGTGGAGGGAGATGGACAATGGTGTGGCTAGTGCATCTTTTCTGTAAATCTCTCCACTAGGGATGTGATACTTTATAGCAGCCTTTAAAATGATCTTTGGATTCTGTTTCTGGTAGTAATTTATTTCAGGGTACAATTGCTTTTTAAACTTGAATTCATGACCACCCACATGGCCACATACCCATTCTCAGTGTTTGAAGTTAGACATATGGAGGACTTGGGTGACGTTTTGTATGGAGTCCAAATTTGTTGACCCTCAACCCTCCTAGCTCCGGTGCCGATGTCAATGATCGGAACCGTTCATGTTGTTTAGAACGATTTTCTAGGAGGGTAATAGAAAATTCAGCTAAATCAGACTGTGGAAAGAGGTTGAGTTTTGAGCTTAAAATATCTATGTTTTGTTCTTTAAACCCAAAAAAGAAAAATCTAGGTTTTTGAGCTCAAACCTCAATCACTTTCCGCTATCCGATTTAGCTGAATTTTTGCATGCCCTCTTAGAAAATCGTTCTGAACCACATGAACGGTTCCGATCATTGACGTCTGCACCAGAGCGATGAGGGTTTTATTGACCCTCTTTAAAGGAGGGTCAACAAATTTGGACTCTTTTGTATGCTTGTGTTTGTTTCCTTCATTGCTTTTTCACAGACGAAGCCCGCAAAATAAATAAGTTGTAAACTCAGACATTCTTAGTTTAAAAATTGGCAACCCCTTGAGTCAGGCCGTAAGAGTGTCTCTTGTGAATTCCCTATTCCCAACATGGATGACCTATCTTTGACCGGACCGAGACGGAGATCTAGTCGAAGTCCGCGCAAAGTGACCTGGACACTACTCACTGCCAAACCAAAAAATAAACAATTAAAGCATATCGTTTGGTAAAAAAAAAACGTGTTCATATTCTTATCAATATCCTTGGAATCTTTTCTCGTATCTCTGGAGTTCTTGGCTAACTTTCTGTCATTGTCAAATTTTTAGGCACAATTCTTGTCAAATTTGCTTAAAGTCATTTTTTTTTTTGGGTACACTTGCTTAAAGTCATTGATTATGCTAAATCTGGCTGTAAATGGTATATGACAAAACTTTGTTACATTAGCACCAATAATCCTGATTTTACTGCTTTTTGATCCGATGCAAAATAATAAGCCAAAATTTGATAATGACACTGCCAAAATGACACAAACTAATGGAGATGGTCTAACTCGTTGAACTACCACGATAGGGATGACAATTTCCACATATCCAGTGGATACCCGCCCCCGTCTATATGAAGGCAGGAGTAACTCATAATTTTTCCCCAAAAGGAGCGGGTATGGTATGATATGAAGAAAATCCGTTCGGTTATGGAGCGGGTATGATTTCATAATCCCCACCCCCGAATACCCGTACCCGCCCCTTATCCTCCCCGTACCCAATTATACATACTACATATACTATATTATATATGTACATATAAATAAGAATATACGCATAAATCTTGAGTATAGTTATAGTATATGTAAATAATTATCTCATTAATTAACAAATCTTATCGATTACTATCTATCATAATAGACTACTTAATATTAAAAGAAGATCAATTGAGATTATATTCTTAAATATAAATATCAATTTATTTTCAATCTTGAATTGTTTATTTTTTTTTTTGGATATAGGTATATTCGGGGAAACCCGATCTCCATTGGGAGGTGAATTTGGTTGTTTATCTAATATCCCCAATGGGGATGGGGGCGGGGATGACGAAAGACCCTCCAATCGGGAATTGGATATGGAATAGGGTCCCCCGATCCATACCCTACCCGTTGCCATCTCTATACCACGATGGCGTTAGCTTTATCACTCACTCAGGTATACAGGATTGAAAAGCTAACCACATACTTAGATCACAATTTCGGTTGGCAACCGATTTCTAGTTCAAGAAACACCATATTGTGCTGATACGAAGATCGAATACTTATCCATCAACTATAAATGTAGACAAGAAATCAAAGCACAAAAGTTAATCACGTCACACGATTTCCTTATTTTTTACGGGATTTCAGAAAGGAATTTTCTTTCTAAATGTTGGAATAGATAAGGAATGCGAAAATTCAATCGTAGATGTATAACCATTGTGCATATCAGATGTGATTTTGTACTTAATATGGATGTTCAAGCTTAGTCCTCAGCATTGGAAGACTCTGGTGCAGACTCTCTCTGAGGTGGTTGCTTTTCCCATCTTCTCTCTCTCTCCCTTTTATCTCCGTTAATGTTATTCTCTCTCAATTTTCTTGCAACATTTTTGCACGGCGGAGCAATCGCTGGGACAAGTGGGGTGACTTGAACCGAGCTGCAAGTCTGCAACTTCCCCTATGGCCCTCAACCCGTTTATAGAGCAAAGAAAAATTGAAAAGAAACCTATTGAACATGCAAAACACAATAAACAAGAAACAAGTAGTTTGCGATAAGGATTCTAAATAGCACAGCCGTCACGCACCGTATCTGCTTGACAATATTTTAGAGAGTTTATTACCATTAAGGTCACAAAACAAATATTTATTACCATTAAGATCAATAACTCTTTTTAATTACCATTAAGGTCAATCACTCTTCTTTTGGGTTTAGGTTTAGGGTGCACTTTCCTATATAGGATTTTAGTGGTTTATGTATTTTCATAGGGTACTCGAGAATTTTAGGCACTTTGATATGGTATCCTAGGATTTATAGGGTACCCTAGAGTTTAGGTTTAAGCACTTCCATAGGATACCGTAGGGTTTAGGTTTAGGGTGTAATATCCTATTATAGGGTTTTAGTGGTTTAGGCACTTTCATAGGGTACCCTAGGATTTTAAGCACTGTCATAGGATATCCTGGATTTAGGTTTAGACACTTTCATAGGGTACCCTAGGGTTTAAGGTACCCCATAAATCAAGAGAGAGAGAAAGAGACAGACAGACACGGACGGAATGGTGCTGCTTTAGACTTGGTGCTGCTTTGGACTTGGTGCTAAATGGAGTGCGCTGCGCATGCCCCCCCTGAAAGAGGAGCTACACGTGTTGTCCCCTATTTTAGACCTCCAATACTGATAACCATATATGTATCAGCCTATATATTATGATATTGGCTGATATAAGGCCATATGAAAGATAATGTGATTTAGAACCCTTTTTGCAACTAACCATGAAGCACAACCAGTCGTACCACCTTCCACCCAAATTCAATAAAATGACGAGGCTGCAAAGCAGTTCTACACAGCATCAACTTCATAACCAACAAAAGAGAACTAATCAACATTCTCAACCACTCTCAACTTCACAGTTTCAAGCAAAAATGACATTTAAACGAAGCACAGAAAGACTTTGTTGAAGTACCTACACAATCCATCTTTTTCACACAGCATAAATCTAAGCCTACCATGACCTTGTCACATATCCCAGGACGTCTCAGCTTCTCTATCAGCTTCCTTCTTCTAGACATATCCAGCTTGCCCCATCTCCTTTTTGCTCAAGAAGCTTTCTCCAGCTCTACAATACGCAGCATTTATGATCCAATCAATTTTCACCACAACCACTAAAACGGAACATAAGTCTGGGTTCCAAATTTACCTAGTACTGAAATATAAATTTTCATAGTAGATAAGGAACAATAAGTAATGAAGAATCTAGCCCAACACAAAACTCAAGAATTCTTAAACATATCGACTGCATTTCTCGACACATTAGTTAAGTTTATTTCTCATAGATACCTAAGAAATGTCCCAACACATTAAAAAGAGAGTATAGGACACGTGTCGGAAGTAAGATTTTTATCCCTTATTAAAGACATGGGGAAAAGAGAGTATCGGACATGGGACTGAGAGTGTCCAAGAAGTGTCGGTGTCCAACTTGTGTCGAACACGGATGCACCAACTTCTTTCAAGTGTCCATTCTTCTTAGCACGCAAGTAGTGTCCTCGTGTCAAACACGGACACACCGACTTCTTTCATTCATGCTTCTTAGCACGCAAGTAATGTCCTACTTTATTTTCAATGGACGTAGCATAGAACACGAGAAATATTAAACCCCGGAAATTTGTGCATTCTAAAGAATAATTAAAATCTTGTCTTTGGTGGTTATTGTGGCTTTGTCCCACTCATGATTTGTATTGTCCGATGGATACGTTTGGTGGGCCATCGCTACTAATAGGTTGCATGTATCGGAAATCTTTCAGAATCGTGGGTGAATCGGTGAATTGTTCCATTCGTGATTTCGATTTTCGGCTCTTCTTTGCATTTATTTTGTTAGGAAAGCGTTCAAACTAACCTTTTAAGATCATTATATGTCATCTTTTGTCTCTGTTTCTCCCTATTTACTCTCACAAGTAGATTTCCCTCTTTGTAAAGTATTCTAGGTAAACAGAGAGGAAAATTTCCTTTTAAAGAAGAGAAAAATGCATAGCCAATAGGACTCCTAAAGACCCATGAAAGGTTATTTGAACTCTTTTAACTATTTCCCACAAAAAGGCCATTTTAGGCCTCATGAATGCACATCATTTGCAAGTTGCAAGAGAAGCAAGTTTCTTACCAAGTAGACCACTTAATGATCAATTCGTCAATTAAATAAGTTCTTGTTCATTTGGACCAAAAAAATCATTTTTACTATGTATACCTGTCATCCAAATGCATAAATATACTATTCTATGTACTTTAGATATCATGGCCAAATTGGAGAAGTACGCAAATTGGACAATACACGAGATTCTATTCATGACCATTTCAATTCTCTTCTCCATTCACAATTCAACAACTATGCTTGTAAAGGGCAATGCCCTCTTATGTTAAACATATATTCACAAAGGTCTCGTCCCTTATAAAAAAGACATAGATTCATACATCTGCTTAGGGGCTTATTAAGTCACAGCAGATTAAATGGACAACTCCACACAGGAGAGCCCAAGCCAACAATGAAATCTTCATCCTGCCCACTAATAGCTTGTCCTAAGGACCTCCTCCAACACAATTCTTGCAAACTTGTTGAGCCAAAGTGAGCCTATTAAACTGCGTATGGAAATCAGATTTCAAGAGCAAATGAAAAACGTGATTGCAAAACCTACCTCAAGCTGAGGAAAATGGAGGGATAAAGTTCGGACATTTTACAGGTCAATTATTGCATTCGTGCATTACTTTACAAATTAGGATAGCAGTAAGCCATTAGGCCCATTACTATCTAAAGGGCTGACACCTGTATTTGGAATCAAAAGAAATACAAACCAGATCATGTGTTTAACGCCATTCCCATACGTCCCGAATGCGAGTAAACTTACTGTAAAAAACTGCCTTAGACGTTCCGCCTTCACTCCAATCATCAGAAGCAGGCTTACAGCCCACAAAATGGGTTCATAAAAGAGCTATTATCCCACCATTCTTATAGAGGTTGCCGTTTGAAGCAAAGGCCAACTTGAGCTCAATTGCTCTAAGACTCCAACTAGCCAGGACGAGCATTTGCAGCAAAACTCCTTCTACAACACAGAGGACGATAAACTCCAACACTACGCATAGAGCTAAATAGCCGATGCAAGATAGATAGTAAGCTAGAAACATAGACGGCAAAACATGGCAGAATGCAAAATAAACAGAAGTGCAAACTTCTAATTAGCTAATTAATGTTCTACCAGTACCGGTAAAACAAAATAGTTTCTGTATAAAAATTGAAAATGAACAGCCATTGGGCACAATTTTAAAAGTGTCAAAAACAATGGGTGAAAATAGGTAGAAAAGTACGCAACGTATATTGAAGTACATATATGCATATGTACATAATCTATAACTAATGTAAATGGAACACCCGTTTTGTGTGAATATCAATTTTGAAGCTAGCTCATGTTAGTTTCCTAAACTCTCATTTCAACTGCCTAAAGAAACTGCAAAGAAAAAAAAGCTGCCACCCTAATTTTCTTCTCCCTTATTTCTTTTTCACATCTCAGATTTCTTTTGAGATTCATCTCAATTACAGATTTTCCTCATTTCCTTCTTCGCACAACACAATTTGAAGGCATTCGAGCATCTAGTATGTATATACGTAAAAACCCTCCGGGCATCTAGTATGTATTTGCACCTTATTAGCAAGACCCTCCGGCATTAAAAACCCTCCGAAAATTCGAATCTGTTCCAATCAGCACAAAGTCACAAACTTCATAGCGATCATCACTAAACTAACGACACTAAACAAATAAATTCCACATAAAAAACACAAACCCAGACCAAATCAAATACCCGATGGCTTATCCGATGCATCATGATACTCCGTCTCCTGCTCCAGTACCGGCCTCAGCACCCGATCCTCCTTCCCTTCTTCCACCTCCACCTTCCTCCTTATCATCATCAGGATACCTAACAACCACCACAGGACAGACACAATGATGCACACAGTAATCACTCACACTTCCCAACCTTCCCTTCCCATTCCTCCTCGAACCACCCCCTCCAATCCCTCTACTCCCCATAATCACCGCACTCAACCCTAACCTCTCCACCTCCAAACACAGCCTCTCCTTCATATCATGGTCCTTTACTATATGTATCTTGAACGGTATCTGCGCCTCCACCAGCGGCTGCGCCAAATCGTTCGCCTTCGACACCGTAAACGCCGCGAAATCATCCTCGAGCTTCTGCTGCGACTTCTCCTCGTCGTCAACTGCGCCCCAGTCGGCGCCATAGAGGACGGAGGTGGGGCGGACGTGGAGGAGGATGACGGCGTCGTTCTGGCGGAGGTAGTTCTGGACGGCCCATTTGACGGCGTAGGCGCATGTTACAAACTCATGGGTAGAACTCACCCTTGAAAGCCGGGGAGGGTGTCCAAGATCTTATATAACACAAGGCCAAGCCCATACTAGGCGATGTGAGACATTAGGATCATAACATACCACCACGCTCCGCATCCGACGACCACGGCGGCCCACTCTATCGACACTGACCCAATGGTAGCCCTTTTCCCATTTTGGGCGGCTCCACTCACCTATCAGTATTCAACACCTTCAGTGTTTTAATCCATCCTATAGGTCGCCCCCTCCGCGCCTCAGATCGCAACGTAGTGGCAGGCTCTGATACCAATGTTACAAACTTAGGGTAGAACTCACCCTTGAAAACCGGTTTACAAGGGGAGGGTGTCCAAAAGCTTATATAACACAAGGTCAAGCCCATACTAGGCGATGTGGGACATTAGGATCATAACACTCTCGTCGCTTAGATCGACGGCGATCGCGATCCTACGGTGGGCCGCGGATGTTGGTGTGCCTGATTGGGTGAGTGGGTAACGCGGGGAGGCTGGTTGGATTAGGATTGCCGATTTGGGGATGCCATAGCTGAATTATGGATGTATGTGACGGGTTTGGCTGGCTCTGTAGGCTTGATTGATCGAAGTTGGGGTTTTCTGGTACAGATGACAGCGGAGCGGTGATTGGGTGGGGTTGAGTCCAGGAAAGATAGTGGCTGCTAATATATAGTTCAATTTTATTCACCCGTCTTTTAAAAGTAGGTGAACATTGCCCACCATATTCCCGGTCTTATTTTCATCTCTTAGGAAATGATACTTTGATTTTTCTTACGAACAATCAGCTAAATTTAATATCGGTAACATCTTGTTTAAATCACATAATCTTCAGCTTAGAGTTTGACAAGAATCTGAACACAAAATTATGTGATTTAAACAAAAAGTTATCGATATCAGATTGCATTGATTTTTGCAAGATTGGTTAAAAAATACTCCAAGTTGCAAGTGATGAACTGTTCTGATCATCAAAATAGAATCAAGAACATAGTGAGTGTTGTTCGTGTCATTTTAAAGGTGAATAAATAAAATTGAACTGGCCTATATATGATTGGCAAGACTATTTGACTATAAATTTCTTTAGAGCAAGTCCATTGTTGTAAAAGTGCACAGATTAAGCACTTAAAATTATTTAATTGAGCTGCTTTTCGATAATTATTTAAAAAAATATTTTTAAATTAATGAACAATTTTAATTATTTGCGTGTAATTTCGGAATACGCCCAATATACACTACAGATGCCATCGGATTGATGCGCAGAGTCTTTTTTCATTTTTAATAGGTACCCGTCCTTAATCTGGCACCAATAATGATTTCTAAATTTTGGCATTGAATTTGACATTAGGGATGATGATTTTGTCACTCATGCCAAATTTAAACTTCGAAACGATGAGTGGATAGGTGCAAATTACCCGATGGTGTCAAAATAAAATTGCAAAAAGTTTTTTTAGCTTGCAATAATTTCAAAAAAAAGAGCAAAAAACAAAGCTAGCGATGTTACACCGATTCAGTACCATTTTAGTACAATCTCAATTCTAAGCCATTGGATTAAACTTATCTCATGTTTTAAATTTCAATATAGATCAAATGGCTTGCATGGATTGCAAGAAATGACAATGCTATCAAGACCTAAGGAGATGGCATTTTTTGATCGGCAAGGATAGCGAATGAAAAGCAATTGGTTGACCTGTAAGAGCATCAACATCAGGGGCATCAAACCCCCCTGATGGTATATTTGTTAAGTCAAAATTAAAAAACACCTCCAAAATCAGGCTCATCAAATACATGAATAAATTTGCAAAACTTTAACTTTGCTACAGTGCCTAAACAAAAATCCTACTTTGTGTACTACAAAATCACAAAATCACATGCTATAACTAATAGAGCTCATGCAGTAAAGCTCTTGAATGCCCCACACTGCATCCCGCGATCGAGTCCAATTCCCCCCTCCCCCATGTAATACATTAGGAATAACGAATGACAAAAAAAAAAAACTAATACCAAGAAAATTGGAAGACAATTAATACAGCCATAGAGTAACTTGAAATTGGTAATAGAAATATATTGGAAAACCTTGAATCCAAGCAGGGACGCTAAAACAAAGTCCAGACAAGCCATCCCTTCCACACTCTACCCATTTACGATCCGTTTGGCGACCGGAGATGATTTTGGATGGATTTGTAATGAGGGTGGATTTGAGGGTGGATTTGTAATGAAGGTGGGTCCACCTCTTTAGAAAGGTGGATTTGTATATTGGGTGTTTGGATGATTTTTTGAGGAGAAGGATTTGGAGGGTGGATTTGAGGGCAAATGACTGAATTGCCCCCAGTTTATTAATTTAATAAAAAAATGAATTAATTTTATTATAATTACAATAAATACAGAATAAATAATTTAAGCTATAATATTTAATTATTATTAATTTATAAATTAAATTTTATAGCATAAATTAGTTTCTAATATATTAATTAATTTTTCGGATCAAAATTTTTATTTTTTAATTGTTTACACGTGTCCAGGTGATGCATATCAATGCTAAGAGGTGGAGGTAATCAGGTGTGGTACACCTAACAAAAAAAAAGATAAAGTTAATAGTCAAAGAAATATAAAATTACAGGTGTCACATTATATGAGTGAGGAACAATTTAAGTAATATAATTGTGCCCACACAGGATAAAAAATCCTTTGATAAAAATCCATTCATCTTCATCTTCCTCAAGTCCAGAGCAGACGACGACGAGCAGATGAGCAGCAGACGACGACGACAGCAGATAAGTTTCTTTCTCCTTCTCTCTTTCTCTCTCACGCACAAAGTCCCTTCTTCATCTTCTTCTTCCTCCTCTCTCTTTCTCTCTCACGCACAAACCCCCCAAATCACCCGGATTTGGAGGGGTAAAACAGGGAGAAAAAGTAGCAAATCAGGCCGGATTTGCTAACGCGAAGCTTGACCCCGTCGTTGGCCAACGAGGGTGAAGGGGGATATGTAATCCGAACAGAAAATCAACTCAGGGTGCGAAAATGGCATCCCAAACGGCAGTTTGGGGTGGGCCCTAGATTACAAATCCGGGTGACACCTAAATCCGGGTGCTAACGACGTCGCCAAACATGACGTTAGGGTTGTGAACATCAATTATCAAGGAATTGGACAGCCTATGGCAAGAGAACTGAGTACTGACCACTGTGAACATGTAACTTTCTAGAATTAAGGAGGTGAAGAAGTGACCCCATTTTTAGATATGTTATCACCACACCCTCGAATGACTCACGACAACCTCTCTTTAATCTCTTTTCATTGACTAAAAATGGGATCTAGGTGCCCCTACTCCCTCTGCTTAACCTCACATATTCCTCCCTAGATATTTCATCAAATATTTTTATGGTATTTTAAGCATTTTCTGTATGGCACATAAGCATTTTCCGTCATTAATTTGACGGAAGGGCAAAATTGAAATTCGTTTGAAACTATAAGGACGAAATTGACACAAAATATTTTGTGCGGACGAAATTGAAACTTGGTGTATTTTGTAGGGACTAAAATGGTAGATAAGCCTCAAAACAATTCTGGTATGCAAAAAAGTTGAACCATAGAAATAGCATTTACAGTCACTACTGCATAACTAATTTTTAATATAAGTTTGCTAGATTTATTTTTTTATCTCCTTAGATCCAAAAGAAAAAATAAGAAAAAAGATACTTGGTCAATAGGTGTATAGGACCTGTTTGTACCAAAAAATGGCTTTTTTCTTAATGGGCCAAAAAGTATTATTTTTTGACCGAACTAGGCTAAATTCACTTGAAAAATTAATGGGCCACATTAATTTTATTTTGTTAAGTTGAGGCCTGATTAATTTTGATTGTAAACTTGACCCCTTTATTATTCTCCGGTTCAAGAAGAGCCCAAATGGTTGGCCGGCCATTGATAAAGGGATCCCCATTATCTATCACTAGAAATTGCCCGTGCCTAAAGGCATGGCACGACACATTTTTTCTAATTATGTTTCCTTTTTGATCTTTTTTTTAATTAAAGTTAAAAACACAGTTCAAAGAAATATACAAATGTGTCTCTCATGAACCAAATAAGAGGAGTTGAAACCAATAGAAATGTATAATGGAGAGAGAGAGAACTTGGATCTAGGGAGTGCAAATGAAGCTTCTTCATCGTACACTTCTAAGATCCAACGGCAAGAAAATAGGGAAGCATAATGGACGACCGTGATTTATGTGTCTCTCAGCCAATGGGAGCTTGACACATACATAAATTTTCAAAAATAATGATGCCCCTTATTATATAGATTCCCACTGATCAAGGGTTTGTTTCAAGGTTCTGAATCCCGTACTGACTTAGGTACCGATTTGTATATTGATACATGTTTCGAATCTAGCGATATTATCATTATGCATAATTATAAATCAATAATTTTTCTCCTATCATCAACTTAATCACACTTTTACTAGACCAGAAAAACTACACTTTTATTATATATGCTCTATTCTATTTTAAATTATGGATAAATTTTAATTACTGCCCCTATGGTTTGTAATAAATACATATATCTATCTTATACTTTCTGAAATTCCATTGCTCCCTCTTACTTTTTAAATTAATTGTTATTTACCTCCCCTGCCTACTTTAAGGCTAACGGTGTTTACTTTTTGCGTGAAATGACCGTAATACGTTTAGTAATACTCTCCACCCAAAAAATAATAATTTTTTGAAAAAAAGTAGAGTTAAAAAAACAAAACATTTTTCAAATTAAAAAAACTTCTTTTTGAATTTTTTTTGTTGAAAATAGTTTTTTGTAGGAAAAAAACTAGTTTTGAAAATAATTTTTTGAACAATTTTATTTTCAGATTTTTGAAAAAAAAAATCTTAATTTTTTTAAATAATGGTTTACCAAAAATAATTTTTTATCCAATTTTTTTTTTCAAAACTTTCGTATTTCAAAAAAATGTTTAAATAAAAACTTTTTTTCAAAATTAGTTTTTTTTCCCTCAAAAAACTATATTTGACAAAAATTTTTTCAAAAAGTAGGTTTTTTTGAAAAAAAAATTCTCTTCAATACTGTTTTTTGTTATAAGCTGATTTTTTTAAATGAAGAACAGTTTCTTTTTTGAAATCTATTTAAAAAAAATTATTTTTTTAGAGTGGAGAATATAAACTAAGGGTACTACGGTTATTTCACACAAAAAAAATAACACCGTTAACCTTAAAGTAATATCATGGGTGGTAAGAGTCTAAGAGATCTCCGTAAATGAAATTTACCCTTAATTTACTAATAACTCCAATAATAAGCAAATGGTGAGAATACCAACCTTCAGTCAATGCACGTCCACCAACATAACCATTTTAAAAGGAAAAGTGGAAAACAGAAAAGGGGTAATGTGGTCATTGAGTCAACTTAAGGTTTAGTTTTTCAAATTGCCTCTTTACTGCCCCCTCCGCTTCTCTCTCTAAGAAATTGGACTGGTGCACCAGAGAAGTAATAGCACACAACCAGCGCCGTCAAATCGTTCAAATGCTCTGGATTCAGGCAATTTCGATCTTCTTCTACTCCTTTTTTTGACCTAGGAGATCAATTTTTTTATTTTTTAGGTTTTAGAAACGATTTATTTGATTTGCTAAGTTTGATTTTTCACTTGATTCAGTGCACGCATTCATTCATCCATCATTGCAAAAGAGGGTCGCCGGGACAACTCAGACGAGGGTCGCCGGAGACAAGACAAGGCCGCCGGAGATGCAGATCGGAAGGATTTGAGAATTTGTCAGTGATTGAAGGTAGTGAAATCTACCGGACGAAATCGTCCGTATCGTTGTCTCGGCCGATATTCGCCGGAAAATCCGTTAACCTCCGGTATTTTTGCTGGAACGGAATTTGAAGTCAGAGGGTACCTGTTTCACCCAAATTCGGTACGTACCGGCCGAAACAGTATAGGATTAATAACCTTGGTTTGTTTCCTTTCTTCCCCATGTGGCCCCCATGATCTCCGTAATAATGTTAGAAATAAGAGAGAGAGATTACAAAATGGTTTTGGGTTTTGGTTCCTGATGTGGCGATGATAACTGTCGGTACGCAACTGCCGACATGGAGGGTGGGCATGTAAACATGAAGCATGTGGCGCATTTCCAAGCAGCTGCATTCCAAAACTTTTCCTTTTTGCTTGAAAATGAGCCACATGTCCCACGTTTACATGCCCACTCCCCATGTCGGCAGTTACCGACAATTATCACATCGCCACTTCAAAACCAAAATCCAGACTTTATAATCAAAATTTGTTGGCCCCGTATATCTTTTTAGACATTTCAAAAAATTATCAGTATCTCATAATTTATAATATTTTTTTTATGATTTCGAAATCTTTATGTAACAAAATTAATTGAGATCTATCAAACAAAATTCATATTAAATACAAAAATATTATAAATTAAAAAATATCGAGAATTTTTTAAGCTAGTTCCAACAATTTGGGACTGATGAGTATCTTATTTGTAGCATTATAGAGTCAGTAATCTATGTTATCTATCTTATTTCTATCATTATGGAGATCATGGGGACCACATGGAAAAAAGGAAGCAAATCCACTGACTTCATCAGTGGGAATGACAGATAATGGGGATCCCTTGAAAAATTATACAGTGTATCACGGTGGTCAAATGGCCTTTGCATTTAATTTTTTGTTCGTTTTAGATTTTGAAATCGGTTTTCTTAATTATTACTCATATTTTCCTCTAATTATCACCCATATTTTTAAATATTATTCTCATTTCTCTCTCTATTTCTAATTATTATTCTTATTTCTCCCTCCAATTATTATCCAAAAACCAAACCAAACCAAACACAACCGCAAATCACTCTCCCTCTTCAACGAGCTAACCATTTGGGCTTTTCAGGAACCGAAGAACAATAAATGGATCAAGTTTACAATCAAAATTAATCGGGCCTCAACTTAACAAAATAAAATTAATATTTCCCATTAATTTTTCAAATGAATTTAATCTAATTCGGCCAAAAATAATACTTTTTGGCCCGTTAGAAAAAAAAAGGTCAGTTTTTGGGTACAAACAAGTTTATTATTTCCATTTATCGTTTTACGAGATTCTAGTCCGCCTAGATCTTGTTTTCTATTTTCTTGTACCCGAACTTTGTTAAACTATTAATAAAGTTTCTGTCTTTTCTTTGATGTCGTTTTCTTCTTGTTTTGCATGTGGTTGGAAAATGTTTAAATCCTCGCTCATAGGCAAACCACGAATCAATATTTGGTCTAGCCCTTTGAGTCGAACGCAACCACTCTACATACAAAGTCAGCATCGAGGCGCGCCTGCGCAACACCACACGCCTTTTGATTTTATCCAAAACGGGAGAAACAAGCCCATACTAGGAATTGAACCCCAACAAGCTCTAATGTACATATACACTCCACTGGCGCCAATTCTCTAACTTATGTTCAAACAAGGAATAGATTAAAATATAACATATACTCAGCTTTTATGGATAATGAGCCCCTAATTTTTGTCTAAATTTTTTGGTCTAAAGCTGCTGCATCTCTGGCTTTACCCCAAGGCCGGTCCTGTCATTAGTTGTCCACTTAAAACAATAATCTTATCCGAAGAAACTTGCTAAACCACGAAGATAAGGACCATTAAATTTCCAAGGATTAAGGAATTGACTAACTACAACACTGGCAATCTTGGAAGATTGCCACAGAGGAGCCATTTATAAAGTAGTGGCCTTTAAAATTTCCCTCTCAAACACAACCAAAAAACAAGAAGTGGCACTCTCTTTATATATACCCAATGAAGTAGTAGTCTCCCTCTCAATCATACCATCAGGTTTGATCTCTTCACCAAAAAAAATCTACCCTAATCGACACACACGCAGACAGAGAGGGAGAGAGACGATCTTCAATGGAAGAGCCTATCCGTGAAAGAGATACCCCGAGGATGAATAAGTATGCTTGTGCTTGTGCTGTAATTGCGTCTATGAATTCCATCATATTTGGCTACGGTGCGTGTACTCTCTCTCTCTCTCTCTCACGATAAATAGTTACTGAATTTTTTAACAAAGTTTTTTTTTTATCAGCAATTTTTCAACAATGTTTCTCTTTGATACTCTAGTCCTCTTATGAACAGTTTCATATGTTCCAGCAGTTTTATTCTTAATTTACAGAGTTATATCCTAATATAACACTGCATGAAGTTAAATTGTCATGGTAAAGTTGACAAAGGAGATAGAGAGGCAGGTGAATCGTGGATAGTTCAATTTTTATCACCACCTTTAAGAAAATGGTATAATTCCCTCGAGAAATTCATGGCAAGTTTTGTTCAATTCTTTACGTGGGTCATAGAGATTCATAAAAAAAATAATGTCATAGCTGGTTATACTATGGATCCATGTGATCACACTACGCCAAATTTAAGTATTAGTGGCAGTAGAAAACCGGCAGTAAAAGCCCCGAAACCGCCATTAATACTATTACCGATGGTAATTATCCGAAAATCATATCGCCGTCCAAACGGCCATCGGAAATCCTTAAACGGCAGTAATTTACCGCCGGTAATAGTTTTTTCAGGAAAAAAAGTTTGTCCCAAGTTTTGAACCCACAACACTTTGTATGGAGCCCCGACATCTACCCACACAACCACCCAAACTTTTCAGTTCTATTTAGGAATAAGAAATATTTATATTAAAATTCATTGTTTTACCGGGGGATTCCCACCGGTAATAGTCCTTTTTTCTGGCGGTAATAAGGTACCCTTTAATGGCAGTTTAGTAACCGCCGGTAAAAAAATAGCCGGAAAAGTCATTTTTCCCGATGGATTGTAATTACTGCAGGTAAAAGCAATATTTGGCGTAGTGTGATCAACATCATGAGTAAAATACTAAAATACAATTGTTCTAAATTCTTGTTTTAGAATGCTTAATTCTTTTTATTTATTGATTTTTGTAGATACTGGAGTTATGAGTGGAGCAATGATTTTCATCAAAGAGGATCTGAAAATCGATGACACCCAACTTGAAGTTCTAGCCGGGATTTTAAACCTCTGTGCTTTAGTAGGCTCCCTTTGTGCCGGAAGAACCTCAGATTACATCGGTCGTCGCTACACCATAGTTATATCCTCTGTAATTTTCATGCTGGGTTCAATTCTAATGGGTTATGGCCCAAATTTTGCAGTACTGATGGCCGGACGGTGCACATCTGGGATCGGAGTAGGTTTTGCCCTGACAACTGCACCGGTTTACTCCGCCGAGATTTCATCAGCTTCCTCCAGAGGGTTTCTCAGTTCTTTACCAGAGCTTTGCATTAGTCTTGGAATTTTAATTGGCTATGTATCAAACTACTTTTTTGCGAAATTGACTCTAAAACTAGGATGGAGATTGATGCTCGGTATAGCAGCGATTCCAGCTCTAGCCTTGGCTTTCGGCATTCTCAAAATGCCAGAGTCGCCGCGGTGGTTAGTAATGCAAGGGCGACTCAAGGAGGCGAAAGAAGTCCTATTAAAAGTATGCAATTCAAAAGATGAAGCCTATAACAGATTTCGTGACATAAAAACTGCTGCAGGAATAAGCGAAAATTGCACTCAAGACTACCTTGTGAGTCTCCCCCAAAAGACGGGAGGCAAAGGGGTTTGGAAAGAGCTGATTCTAAGACCATCACCTACGGTACGCTGGATGTTGCTAGCTTCAATCGGGATTCATTTTTTCCAGCACGCCACGGGTATCGAAGCAGTTATGTTGTACTCTCCAAGAATCTTCAAGGAAGCCGGAATTACTGGAAAGAATAAGCTCCTTCTCACCACAATTGGTGTTGGAGTTACTAAAGCCTTTTTTGTATTCATTGGAAGTTTTCTTCTGGACAAGATTGGGAGGAGGCCCCTCTTGCTTTTTAGTGTAGGGGGAATGTTTGTCTCCCTTATAGGATTAGGGTTTGGGTTGACAATGATAAATAATCACTCAAGTGATCACAACCTCAGCTGGGCGATTACCCTTAGCATTATCACTGTCTACGCCTATGTGGCATTTTTTAACATTGGACTCTGCCCTGTTACATGGGTATATAGCTCAGAAATTTTCCCTTCAAAGTTAAGGGCACAAGCCTTCAGTGTTGGGGTAGCAGTGAATAGGGCTATGAATGCTGCAGTTTCTATGAGCTTTATATCCATATATAAAGCAATAACTATTGGAGGAGCCTTCTTTATGTTTGCTGGTGTCTCTTTGGTGGCTTGGTTTTTCTTCTACTTCTTCTTGCCTGAGACTAAAGGGCGGGCCTTGGAAGAGATGGAAGATATATTCACCAAAACTACAAGGAGAAACCCTAGAAATGCAGCAGGGATACAACTTAGCGGAACAACACACGGTTGAGTCTCAGTCTCCCCAGATATGGTTCTGTCTCAGTCTTCCCATCCTTTAGTTTTATTCTTACTCCGTTTGATAATAGGAGGGTGTTTGGGAGCCCCACACTTTTTTACCTTTTCGATCATGAGTCAGAATGTATTATAGATTTGCATAGTGGTTAAGAGATTTGAGTAGTGTTTGAGAGTATAATGAGTTGATTTTTTCACATGTTGCCCTTGGCTTTTTATTATTGTTTTTGTAATATATATGAATATTGTTTCTAGACATTTTTTGAAAGATATAAGGACCCATATTTTTAAATACATTTCACATGTAAGGACCCATATTTTAAAGTATTTTTCGTGAAATAATATTGGGAAAATGTGAGAAAATAAAAATTATGTAAAGTAGGCCAATGTGGTAGCAGTGAAATACATTTGGGTGTCTTTCAAGTTCATTTGAAACATTAGGGGGTGTAAGTGTAATTGGGGGTGTGTTAGATTCCTCCCTATATAAAAAGGAAATCCTCAGATTTCATTTTTCGGCCTCTCTTTTTCTTCCTTTGTTGGGCTTCCTTCGTTATGATATTTACGATAGTGCCACGGATATTTTTGTCTTGTTTACAAACACATAATATCGACTGTGAAGTGATTGGCAACAAGATATCTATATAGTAGGGTAGTTGAATGCTGCCAATTTGATTTAAGTGGGTAGTTCAATGTTGCCCAATTGAAATAATTGCTATACAGTAGTATCGATATTCTTCAAAATGCTTAGTGAAATCTTCAGGCAACTTCATAAAGAGTTCTCATAAACATTCCATCAACTTGTATATACCCAAATAATACCCCATTTAAGGGGTGATTTGGCAAACTTGGATTATTTTTTGGTCCTTATTCAAAAACAAATTACATTTGTTAGTTTTGCGTCAATTTTGTTGTGGATTATTGGTTCGCCTCGAGAAAAGGAATCTAAAAAGTAAAAAAATATTAACCAAACTTAAATTTTGATGAATAAAGACAGAGACTAAAATAATCCAATAATCCATAAAATTTTGGATTATTTCTTTAGTGAACTTTTTACAAATTGGGATTGTATTTTTTTTTACACAAACTCATGAATCTTTAATACTATAACAATTTACAAAAGAGTTGCAGAAGTTCCGGCCAAACAACAGAAAGTAGAACAATCCATTGTTGATTGCCAAAAATTGGTTAAACAAAGTACAAAATTAACATAAAAACGACATGATAGCAGTGAGCACGAGACTCCGTGCGAGCACCGAGGCAAAAACTAGTTTTTTAAACAAAAATCACATCTCTCTCTCTCTCCATTTGGCCGGCTCCCCTCCCCCATATTTCTCTCAAAAAATCCTTCCAAAACCATCCACAAAATCCACCTCTCTCACTCCCCAATTTCTAGATCCAACCAAAGATTCATGTTCTACACGTGATTTAAATTCCGAGTCTCCGTGGTTTCGCTTGGAGTAAGCACATTTCGGTTGGGGTGTCTCAAAAGCTAGGGTTTTCCATTTCCTACACATTTCAAGCTCAATTTTTGAGGTAGGGAACTTATTGCTACTCTCTCTAGTTGTATTTGGTTGATTTGTAGCATATCTACTTGCAATGCCCTTTCAATTTCTAGTAATCTTTGGTTTTCACCTTCGGAAGTGGGTTTTGTTCTTGATTTTTTTTTTTTTTTTGGGTAAGTAAAATTTATTAAAACCAAACCAAAACAGGAGCTAAGGGGCATACCCCAGAAACATACAAAGCAGGCACGAAGCCATCAAAACCAACTGAACCACATCGTCTTAAATCCTAGGATACAAAGAAAAAGAAAAGCAAAACAATGCCTAAAAGCCCAGCTTCAAGCAACTTCAAAAACTTTGACAGAAATATGCCAATCAAGACACAACAACTTATTCTCATCTGACTTCCTTAAACGCCTCCACGAGCTAACATAAGCTCGAATATCAGCAATCACAAATTGAATAACATGATTAGCATCCATACTCTTACTTTGAAAGATACGTCGATTCCTCTCCTTCCACAAGTAATAGATAGCTGTTGCAAATGACAACTTCAAAAGCAAATGACGAAGACTAGTTCCACCTCTATGTCCCTGAATCCATACAAACTCATCTGCCAAAGGCATGCCAAGTCTAGAAATACCATTTTTCAATAGCAACTTATGCCACACAATGGAGGAGAAAGGGCAAGAAAAGAAGAGATGCCCATGAGACTCACCATCATGACCACACAAGACACAAGTAGCAGAGTCAACAACCCCCCAACTCTGCAGCCTATCTTTAGTAGCCAATCTCCCAAAACACACAACCACTGAATTACAGCCCATCTGGGAACATGATGTTTAAACCATATGACTTTATGCCAACCACTTCTGGGGCACTATCCCTTATAGCATTCCAAGCTGAAGACACAGAGTAGACACCAAACGGAGTTAAAGTCCACCAAACAGAATCTTCACACATCACATTGGGCAAAAAATTATTGGGTGTATGCCCCATAATCTCCCTCATCACAACAGACCTACTTCTAGCCCAACTCCACGCATTACCATCAATAACAGAAGCAACTTTTGCATTGGAAGCTCTTCTCAAAGTATAGCCCAACTGATCCCCATATCGATGAACAAGCCAATTATCCCACCAAAGAAAGGTATTAGCACCATTACCCGCAATATTTTCAATCCAAGGCTGCACCAAAGGCCTAAGATTAAAATTTTTCTTAATGGACCAAGAAGCATGAGTATTAGCACCATTCGGTTTTGTTCTTGATTGATCATTGATCCATGTTTTTAGTTGTTGAATCCTTGAATTTAATGATGTTTAATCCTTCCTCCATGCTTATTTATTGTTTAGAATCATCAATTTTGAGTTTGGACCATCAAAATAAGGTGTGGGTTGAAATTACATGCCCAAAGGGGCAAAAATCTGCATTTTCAGCGCCTTTAGAATCTGTCCCAACCACCCGGGCGGGTTTGGGGTCGCCCGGGTGGAAAATCCAGCAATCACCCATTTTTCCTGCTTCGTTCCGGGTTGCTCCTTGATGCATCGCCTGGCGGAAAATCCAGCAAGCACCCATTTTTCCTACTTCGTTCCGGGTTGTTCCTTGATGCTTGGTTGATCCCCGTTTGCCCATATCTTCGTATAGTTGACCCTATACTTCGAGATAACCTTCAAGTTCACTTTGTAATCATTAAAATGAGTTTGTGACACGTAGAATTAGTCGGACACTTTGCAATACGAATCGGACACATACCATGTAGAGTTGGTTTGACACTTATGTTGAAATGTGGGACATTTGGAACAAAATGTGAAGTTTGGAAATGCTTAAATGAATGAAACATGATAAATGCATAAAAGTGGTAATGTTAATACTAAGACCACCTTTCGATGCGTCCCTGGGCATGTATGAACGGAGCCCATAAAATCCGGCAGGCTGAACGGAGCCCATTTGGCAGAGGGACTAGTTCTCTATAACTAAGATTGATTGAGATTGTAAGTTAATGGAAAATGGAGAACAAGTGAATTGGACACAAGGATACGAATTTGGATATGTAGTTGGACATGTGGGTATTTATCACTTGTTTGAGTCCCCCTTATCATTTCTTGTTCATTTCATTCATGTTTTCCACTTCCATGTGCACTTATCATACTTTATACACCTAGCGCTAGTAGAATAGTTTCCTACTGGGCTAGTGAGTCCACTCTATCATTTTCAGGTACTCGGCAAAAGACATGAGTTGGATGCTTGAAGCGTGGATGCATTACATGGAGCATATATGATCACGAAGTTATTTTGTCATCTTCATACTTAGTATTTTAGGGCGATAAGTTTATAACTTCAATTTGTATAATCTTTTGATAATGTCGAATTATGTTATAACTTTAACTCCTTTTGACAATTATGTATTTGGGTACGTGCACCATTTGGCTTGAGCCACGTTGAACTTGATTTGAGACTATGTATTGACTTGACTTTTCAACGGTTGAATGTATGACTTTTGACTTATCCCACATGGATTTTATATGTATTTTGATTATGAAAAAATGAGGACGTGACATATCAAATATTATTTGATTCTTCCACCTTTCAAATAAGTGTGTCAAATATTTGAATTCTCCACTTATTTATTTTTTCTAACTAGTAAGAATTAACTATTACCAACTAACTTTAGGAAAAAAAAGAAAAAGTGTTAACGTACAGGAAAGACCAACTCAAATACTATAGTGATAAAAAGAGTAATTTTGTAGCAAAATTATCCCCCAAAACGACTATCAACTAAAAGCCAATAGAAAAACAAATTAAAGCACTCCACAAATTAATTTTTAAAGTTGTTTTTTTTTGTCATTTTTTCCAAGGTTAGAGATAGATTAGTCTTTTGTCATGAACCTAAAATGAGAATGAAAAACTAGAAATGGAAAAGCTCCTCCCCACCTGTAGTGGGCCGAAATATAAAGGTTATAAGGGTCAAAGTTAGTTCAAACCAAAGGCCCAATCATCGAGAAAGATAAGCCCATCTCTCAACTCAACAGATGGGCCAAACCATTATTCAAGCTCAATAAGGCTATACCGAGACGGAACGAATTGGAATCTCTGCTAAGACTAGATTAATCCGAACGAGTCACCCGAGCCTAGTAAATCCGAAGTGACTTGCGAGGAATGCGGAAGGCAGTTCAACTTACACATCATCAATGACGTCATCTGAGACGGTTACTGTGCATGATTAGCTCATGACGAGCCATGTGCACGTAATCGTGCCCTTCATACATCATCGTGATAATGGCCGAGCGGTTTGTTCAAGGATTCGTAGCATGCACATGCAATCATAATAAACTTGGCCCGTGACGTAGCGTGATGTCACTCGAGACGCGCGTACAATCCACAACGAACCTTGGAGCCCAAGTAAAGAGTGCCTATATAAGTGAAGAGAAGGTAATCTTAGAAGGGACACAATACAATCCACTATTCTCTACTTCTTTGGTACTTCTCTAAGTCTCTCACTAGACCGTCGGAGCACCTTCCCCTGCCATATTCCGGCCGGGTTTGGCACTAACGTCGGGCGTTACTTGTGCAAAGGTATCAAGAGAGTCAAACGAGCCAACTCACGGTGGAAAGGAGCCCACTCAGAAGGTTCATTTGAAGGAGAACACCACAATTGGCTACTCTGCTGGGAAAACTCAGCCCAAAATCCCGTATTCATACTCCAGATCTCACCCTTTCAATCTCTTTTTCACCTCTTCCTTGCTGTTTCTGTCAAGAAACCATGGGTGGCCGGTGAATTGAATCCCAGTGATCCTAAGAATCCCTTAACCTCTAAAGACCCAAAACCACCCCTCATGTTTATGTATCTGTTCTGCCACCAATCACCGGACTCACTCCGAGTCCGGACTCACAACAACTCACCATCCAATGACTGACTCGACACTCGAGGAGTGAGATGGAGAGATGGCTCTCATGAGGGCTCAGGTGGCTAAACTCTCTGGAGGGGTAAAAAAAGAAGGCTCATGTGTGGAGTTTAGACAACCTCTAAATCGGGACGCAATAATGATTTATTTTTTAATTTGACATTGAAAGTGAAAAGTAAGATTAAAATAAATTAGAAAAAATGAAAAACTTATCAGAACAATTATGGTGTGCAAAAAATTTGAGCCTTTAACTTGAATAGCGTTTACAGCCATGACATCATAACTAATTTTTAATATAAGTGTGCTAGATTTGTATTTTTATCTCCTTTTATCCAACACAAAAAAATACATGGTTATATTGTGCTTTTTGGGTCACACACGCACACAAAACGCACACAAGAATCTTGAGAAAAACTCCGTCGTATATATTGACAATACATACACATAAAAAAGCTCTCCGGGGAGCCACAACTGGCCCCCTCTCTGGGGGAGGCCACGACCGCCCCCCCTCCACACTCTCATTCTGTCCCGCTCACATTGTGCTACCACTCTACGATAAAGAGAGACAACAAGAGTATTTATAGACCTAGGATAATTGCTTGCGACTCGATTGTGTAATACAAAGGGCTGCCCGAAGCTTAGGGCTTTAGTGTCGCTCAGCAAAGATACCGGTAAGACCGGGTCGAATCCACAGGGACCGAACGTGCCCGGCGTGAATGTGATCCCACGAAGTAGATGATTGTAGCCTTGGAGCGGCCAACTTATGGTTTGTGATGTGATTTGGAATTTCCTTTACCTCGGAATTGAAATGGAATATGAAAAGTCTACTTAAACTAAGGCGAGGCTTAGGGAATCATAACGACCCATGACTTGGATTAATGCATTCCCCTCTCGATAACCGGCTCGGGACATCGCTAAATGCTCCCGAGCGGAAGATTTAGAATTGAAATGCTTTACTAGAAGAAAGTGACTCCCAAATTGTAGGATTCTTGTGTCATTTATGCGAACCTTTGGGTTGCCATAGCCCTACGCATCACACGTGCCAAACGGTCGAACCCTTGGCTACGCGTGATCAAAGGGGTTAACAAACCCAAATTCCGCTCCATCAACTTAATCCTATCCAATTTGGAAATCAAACAGCGTTTGCATTTTACAAGAGAAACCAATTAATCCTAAGTCACGGGGTGCTACTCACCCCATAACCAAGCCTATTTAACTACCCACTAACCACGTGAACACTAAGCATGCTTGAAATTATAAAAGAAATAAAAAACATGACAAGCTACAATTTAAACTTGATTAATACGTAGAGGCGATGTTTACAAGCACTATTATTTAACGAGAAATTAACATACGAACACGACTTACAAGGATTCTTGAAGAAAAACCAACCAAGAACTTGAGGTACAACAATGGAGTGAAATGACTGAAAATTAAAGACTGAGTAAAAAAAAAGTGTTTTTATGAGGGAGAGAGAGGGTGATATTTATACAAAAAGCCTCTCTCTCTCTCCTCAAATATCCATAAAGTATGCCTAAAAATGGAAAGTTTCCATAAAAGGAAGGTGATAAAGCACTTTAATGCTGCCAGAAAAGCTGGTTGTATCGGTACAGAAGGTGGCCCTGTATCGATACAGCTTCCCTTTTTTTTTCACGACTGAAGATCTGTATCGATACATTATGGGTGATGTATCGATACATCGATACATAGCACTATGTATCGATACTCCTTCACACCCGTATCGATACAAAAGCTTCTGTAAATAATCCTCTTGGCTGGGACTTGATCTGTATCGATACACCATGACTCCTGTATCGATACAGAAGTTACTGGATTTCCTCCCAATTGTTTGGTCTTCTCTGTATCGATACCAGGGTGTAAGTATCGATACCCCTGGCCTTTTTCAAGCTTCTTCAACCTCCTTGGCCATCCTTTCGACTTCCGTCTTGTCCTCGTGACTTCTAACCTCCCCAAGTCTTAGCCAAATCTTCGATTCTTGGCTCTCGAATCTCGGAGGAAGGATTGGCTTTGTCACTTTCCCTTGGCTCCTTCCGATTCCTTTAATTGCGCTCCAAAATGAGCGTTTTAAACGTCTTACCCCTAAAACTCGGAAAACCACTACAAACGCACATCAATCATATAAATTGAGATTAAGCGTGTGTGCGCGTGCAAAATTGACGTAGATAAGCCCTTTTATATGCAACTTCTAGGGCTTATCAATAATTCTAAGGAAACCCTAGCGAACCTTGGGCCTAAACCTCTCCGGCTCACATGGGGTGGACCCAACAGGTCAATTGGAGTATAGGACCCAACTAGGAACAAGAATCTCTAATGTACACACACTCCACTCCACTCCAATGGCACCAATTCTCAACTTATGTTGAAACAAGGAATAGATTAACTATAATAACATACACTCGGCTTCTATAGACAATGGACCCCTAATTTTTGCCTAAATTTATAGGCCTAAAGCCGCCGCACTTCCAGCTTTACCCCAAGACTAGTCTTGTCCTTAGTTATCCACTTAAACAATAATCTTATCCGTAATCTTATCCGAAGAAACTTGTTACACCATGCAGGAAGATAAGGACCTCTAAATTTGCTAGAATTAAGGAATTGACTTAATTACAACACTATCAATTTAACAAGATTAGATTGCTACGGAGGAGCCATGTAAGTAAAATAGTGGCCGTTAAAATTCCGAGAATGAAGGGATTTAACCCAAAAACAAGAAGTACGGCACTCTTTATATACTTAATGAATTAGTCTCCTCTCACGCATACCATCAGGTTTGATCTCTTCACCAAACAAGCTACCCTACCAACCTGTAATTAATCTACACACACGCAGAAAGAGAGAGGGAGAGAGACGATCGATCTTCAATGGAAGAGCCTAACCGGGAAAGAGATACGCCGAGGATGAATAAGTATTCTTGTGCTTGTGCCGTAGTTGCGTCTATGATTTCCATCATATTTGGCTACGGTGCGCGCACTCTCTCTCTCTCTCTCTCACACGATAAATAGTTACTGAATTTTTCAACATTGTATTTCTTTTAATCAGCAATTTTTCAACAATGTCTTTCATAACCTTAATTCTCTAGACCTCTTATGTAACAGTTTCATACATGTCATTTTGATCTGGATCGTCCAATACACTTTTGGACGGCCCGGATGCACCGTTCGGGTATCACGTAGGCTCGGCCACGTGGTACCCATCCGGCATACCAAAAAATTTCCAAAAAAAGACATACATTGTCGATTTCCCTTGCCAGTAAATTATTGAGTCACTGAGTGTTAAGTAAAAAAAAAATTAAAAAAAAAGACATACACCGTACTTTTAATGATATATATCTATGGTCAACTTCAACAAATGTTTAATTTTTAATTTTTAATTTTTTTCTTTTTGTAGATACTGGGGTTATGAGTGGAGCCATGATTTTCATCAAAGAAGATCTGAAAATCAAAGACACCCAACTTGAAGTTCTAGCCGGGATTTTAAACCTCTGTGCTTTAGTAGGCTCCCTTTGTGCCGGAAGAACCGCAGATTACATCGGTCGTCGCTACACCATAGTTATATCCTCTGTCATTTTCATGCTGGGTTCAATACTAATGGGTTACGGCCCAAATTTCGCAGTACTAATGTCCGGACGGTGCACGGCTGGGATCGGAGTAGGTTTTGCCCTGACAATTGCACCGGTTTACTCCGCCGAGATTTCATCTGCTTCCTCCAGAGGGTTTCTCAGTTCTTTACCAGAGCTTTGCATTAGTCTTGGAATCTTAATTGGCTATGTATCGAACTACTTTTTCTCGAAATTGACACTTAAACTAGGATGGCGATTGATGCTCGGTATCGCAGCGATTCCATCTCTAGCCTTGGCTTTCGGCATTCTTCAAATGCCAGAGTCCCCGCGGTGGCTAGTAATGCAAGGGCGACTCAGGGATGCGAAAGAAGTCCTATTAAATGTATGCAATTCAAAAGATGAAGCCGATAACAGATTCCGTGACATAAAGACTGCTGCAGGAATAAACGAAAATTGCACTCAAGACTACCTTGTGAGTCTCCCTCAAAAGACGGGAGGTAAAGGGGTTTGGAAAGAGCTGATTCTAAGACCATCTCCTCCGGTACGTTGGATGTTGCTAGTTTCAATCGGGATTCATTTTTTCGAGCATGCCACAGGCATCGAAGCAGTTGTGTTGTACTCTCCAAGAATCTTCAAGGCCGCTGGAATTACTAGCAAGAATAAGCTCCTTCTCACCACAATTGGTGTTGGAGTTACTAAAGCCTTTTTTGTATTCCTTGCAACCTTTCTTCTTGACAAGATTGGGAGGAGGCCTCTCTTGCTTTTTAGTGTAGGGGGAATGTTTGTCTCCCTTATAGGATTAGGGTTTGGGTTGACAATGATAAATAATCACTCAAGTGATCACAACCTCAACTGGGCGATTACCCTTAGTATCATCACTATCTACGCCTATGTGGCATTTTTTAACATTGGACTCTGCCCTGTTACATGGGTATATAGCTCGGAAATTTTCCCTTCAAAGTTAAGGGCACAAGCCTTCAGTGTTGGGGTAGCAGTGAACAGGGCCATGAATGCTACAGTTTCTATGAGCTTCATATCCATATATAAAGCAATAACTATTGGAGGAGCCTTCTTTATGTTTGCTGGTGTCTCGTTGGTGGCTTGGTTTTTCTTCTACTTCTTATTGCCTGAGACTAAAGGAAGGGCCTTGGAGGAGATGGAAGATATATTCACCAAATCTACAAGGAGAACCCCCAGAAATGCAGCAGGCATACAACTTAGCGAAACGACACACAGTTGAGTCTCAGTCTCCCCCATGCTTCAATTTATTCTTATGATAATAGGAGGGTGTTTTGGAGCCCCACACTTTTTGCTTTTTGCATTTTTGGCCTCTTAAATCATGGGTCAGAATGTATTATAGATTTGCAGAGTATTTGAGAGATTGTGTTTGGGAGTATAATGATCAAACTGAATTATGAGTTGATTTTTTACCATATTGTGTTTGACTTTTTATTATCATTTTGTGTTGTATGAATATTATTTCTATGCATTTTTTTAAAGATATATCAAATATTATTTTATTCTTCTGCCTATCAAATACATTTGTCACATATTTGAATTCTTCGCTTATTTGTTTCCTAATTAGAAAGAATTTACTATTACCAACCAACTTAAGGCAGAAAAGAAAGTGTTAATGTACATGAAGGAGTAATTGAAATACTAAAGGGAAAAACAAGAGCGACTTTGTAGCATAATTAACCCCCCAAAAAGACTACCAACTAAAGGCCAATAAAAAAACAACTTAAGCACTCCACAAATTAATGTTTAAGGTTGCTTTGTTTGTCATTTTTCCAAAATGTTAGGGATAGATTAGTCTTTTTGTTGGGCATGAAACTAAAATAAGAATGGAAAACTAGAAATGGAAAAGCTTCTCCCCACCTTTTTCTAACTTTAAGCCTCTAAACTTAAAAACTACTAAACAACAAATTCATTTTGGGGGAATCAATTTTTGAGATGGATGTCAAACACCCAAAATTGGAAAATGGGGAATATCCAAAAACTAAAACAAAAAATTGCCAAACACCTCTTACTATAAATCCTAGGAGTACATTTTATATCATTATTTAGTCTAAAGAGACACAAAGGGTAATGCTAAATCCATGACTACATTTTTTAATGGCACGATTATTTTTGTGTCGCGACAGGGAAAGGCATACATATCACATATTTGGTTTGGTGTATATCATACGCAACCCTATAAAAGTTACGAATCGATTACTTCTTATTAATAAAAGCTATGATTTCTTTGTATAAAAGTTATGAGACGCACCAAAATGTTGCCGAATCAGAGAAAATGTGTTATGAATTATATTGCTGAAAAGTTACGAAACACTAAAAAATATTACGATTGCCAATGAGGTGACACATTATGGACCATACAATAGGTGCATAAGATACACGTATTTAATGAGTGTGTATTGTAGTCATTCCAGTCTCGACATCTTTATTTTCACCAACAACATCCAATGCTCTCTTTCCTTTTTTTCTTTTGTTTCCATCTTTCTCTCATTCTCTTTACTCTTGTTATTCCAAACCGCCATCGTCAATGCAAAAGGTCATGGCCCCCAGTAATCCCGGTCATCAACTATGTCAACAAGACCAACATTTCGTCAAGGTTTGATCTACCTTCAAAAGCTTCAATAAACTCTAAGTACTGGGTTAAGCTTCAATAAACTCTAAGTACTGGGTTGAAGACGAATTTAAAGGAGCTCAATTTTGTTCACCCTCCTTAAAAGAGGATGAACAAAAACTCTCTTATTGGTTAAAATGGTGTAAGTCCCACCCCTACGTTACAAACTCCTAAAAACAGCAAATTAGCATAGTCATTCAATTGAAATACTGATCGACTTTGGTGGTAGCGATGAATAAGCGGATTGTCTAAATGATGATGCTGATGGATATAGGTGGCAATAATCGAAAATTATGGACGAGGATTGGAGAGAATGGATAATTATGGAAAATTTTTATGGACCTGGTCGTTGAATCTTTGCTCTCAAATGTTTAGGGAGGGATGAAATCTGCATGAAATTACAGTAATCGAAATAAAAATCGATTGGGGGGAAATTGTTGTACGAGAGAAGTTAATAAAAAAATCTGGAGAGAACTTCTGGATTAGGAATACCAAATCTCTTTTGGTTTCTTTTAATGAATTGAGAGAAAAGTGGAAACTACAAATGAGAGAAAAAATGAGGAGTAAAAGACAAACACATAAGCTCGATAGAAATTTGGATTGAAAAAAGGATATAGCATTGGAGATAACATGAATTCTATGAGTACGCACACCCGCGTACGTCAAATTCACAGACGGTGCATCTTAACCGTCTATTTCAACAAATTGACGGTTTGAATTTTAAACACTCTTCTAACTCTTACCGGTCAAAGAGTGTTGAAAATCTGGACCGTTGATTTGTTGAAATGAACAGTTAAGATGCATTCGTCCATGTGGCATACGCATGTGTGCGTACCCATAGCCGGATTGTTGGAGATAATACCCATAAGAGATATAGTTTTAAATACCAGGTGTTACGTAACAGATACTAACGAGAGTGAAAATCACATGCGTATCGGCTAGTTCACGTTACATATCGGTCCGTATCCGATTCACGAACCGATTTACGATTATACGGCCGATACTCAACCATTACGTGTTATTTGAGAAATTTAAAATTATTTTTTGCGAAGAAAATGACTTTTAAAAATTCACAACTAGTACATCCAATTCCCTTACATATTGTTAAAAATGAAAAGTCATTCTGGGTTTCTCTCATCTCTCTCTCCCAAAATGCATTCTGCACATTTCTCTCAAACACTCATCTCAGATTCAAAAGTCATTCTGGTCATAATCCAAAAAATCAAAAAACCAAAAAGTTAAAAATGAAAAGCTGAAAAGTAGGCTCCTAACACTCTCTAACTTGGTTTTTTTGACTTTTTGACTTTTTAGCTTTTTTATGTGAGAGCTCGGAATACGCGTTGATATTTTGTGGTTTTTTATGTGATATATACTGTGAAGGGATGACATGTCTTGAAAAACACAATAAGCTGATTTTTGGCTTTTTGAGTTAGTGGAACGAGACCCGAATGAATTTAAAATTAGTTGGACCAAAAAATAAAAACTTGTCAGATTTCATTTTCCTCCCAAACTCATGATTACTAGGAACCCAAATTTCTACTCTTCCTAGTTCCTACTAGGGGTGAAAAACAAAAGCACTGAACCGAACCGATTACAAGAACCGAACCGAACCGAACCGGTTGATTTTTCCGATTTTTTTATTTTCCCGGTCCGGTTCGGTTCCCAGTATTTAATTTTTTTGAAATCCGGTTCGGTTCTCGGTTCTCATTATTTTTTAGCCGAACCGAACCGAACCGAACCGGTTATATATATATATATATATATAAAAGTATAAATTAAAACCCATTGCTGGACCGCTTGGTCCAGTTCACCATACCCAAGTCTCATTACGTCCATACCCTAATCTTAACTCAGAGAGTCGCGACCTCCTCACTCACTCCTCTCTCTGTGGCGGCGACTGGCGACTGATCTCTCTCTCCTCTCGACCGATCAACCTCCTCCTCCTCCGATCAAGCTCCTCCGCCGATCCTTCTCCTCCTCCGATCGAAGTCGAACCCCCCTTCTCCTACTCCGATCGAACCCTAGGCCGGCCGCCGCTGTTCTGTACGATCGAAGCCTACTCCGATCGAACCCCCCTTCTCCTTCTCCGATCGAACCCTACTCCTAGACCTTCGTCAGGAGATACGAGCTTACTATCTAAGGTGAAATATCTCTCTCTCTCTCTCTCTCTTTCTCTCTCTCTCACGATCTTATGATGTTTTTGTGCTAGGGTTTTGACTTTTGATCCAGAATTCCAGATCCAGTGAAGGTGAAGGTGCTGTTCTGTACGATCAAAGCCTACTCCGATCGAACCCCCCTTCTCCTCCTCCGATCGAACCCTACTCCTAGACATTCGCCACTCGTCACTCAAACGAACCCTAGACCTCCGATCGAACCCTAGACCTTCGTCAGGAGATACGAGCTTACTATCTAAGGTGAAATATCTCTCTCTCTCTCTCTCTATCTCGCTCTCTCTCTCACGATCTTATGATGTTTTTGTGCTAGGGTTTTGACTTTTGATCCAGAATTCCAGATCCAGTGAAGGTGAAGGTGAAGGTGAATCAGTGCTGCTATATATAATTATATATATATAACTGTATATATATATATGTATAACTGTATATGTATGTATGTCTGTATATGTAACTGTTTACTTTACGATTATTCCAACAGAAGCTTATTGAATTGTAATTTTGAGACTTGGTTAAGAATTTAAGAACATGTGTAAGTTGTAATTGTTGACTGGGTTCATCTACTGCTACTGGGTTCATCTACTGCTACTGCTACTGCACTGCTAGCATCTGGTTTTGTTTGAATTGCTAGCATCTTGAGGGAAATGTTTTTTTCTGTTTTGAATTTCTATTTTTTTTCGGTTCATTTTGTTTCTGAGAAAGAAAAAGCTAGAACTGGGTTCATCTTGTTTTTTTGGTTGGGTTGCTACTTGCTATTGTTTGTTGTTGGGGCTGAATTATTTTTCAATGGGCTAAAATGTGTGTATGGGCTGAAACCTGAAAATTGATTAAGCCCATTGAGTGGGCTACCAATGTGTTGGGCTGTAAATGAATTTGAATGGGCTAAAAAGCATAAAATTAATTTGAATGGGCAACCATTTGTGTTGGGCTTGGCCCGAATCCAAGCCCAACAACAAGAACCGAACCGACTAGAGAACCGAACCGAATTGCCTGAACCGACTTGAGAACCGAACCGGCCTACAAAACTCGGTTTCGGTTCCTGGTACTCCCCGAACCGGCTTTGATCGGTTCACGCAAATACCCCCTGAACCGAACCGAACCGAACCGAACCGATTTCACCCTTACTTCTGTGTTACTAAATACTAATGGACCAAAACTGTCCCAAACTGGATTTGCGGCATGTTTTGAAATTCCTGCTGATATCAATCTATCATCAAATTTTGAAGCTTGTAACATAGGAGTTCTTATGGCCAATGCGTCTATTTGCTCTGCTTTGAGCTTGTCTCACGACTCTCCCCCCAACCACTAAGAGTTTGCAATAGAATCCTAGAGTCTTTGTGCTTGGATTTGGATTTCTGGAGGAATTTGTTAGAGGAAAAAAGAAGACTACCGACACAGTAAATTAATTTCTTTACTTTTTTTTCTTTAAAAATCAAAATTTCTTTACTTCTTTCCATTTGCCTTTCTTTTTCCTCAAAAAATATCAACACGAGATCAACTTAAGCTCGAATCCAAATAAATGGGATCAAGCTCTAGTAATATTTGAATATTTGAGCACAGTTTTAGTAGTAAATGAAATCCCTCTATCATTAATCTTGGATTTGGTCCTATCATTAACCTTGGCTTGGTTCAATAGTTGTGTAGACCAAGGCAGCCCAGGGGTGAGCCCAGCAAGCCCTCGGGCTTGGGCAACCCCCGGGGCTAGGCAAAACGTTTCCTGAGATGTTGCAAAACATGTGTTTGGTTTTGTGGTACCTGGTGAATGTTAAGTCCCGGGATACCAGAGATCGAATCTCACGTCCACTCCCCGATGTTTAAGGTTTGACACTCTGGGGCCTGGGGGTATGGTGGGATGTTCTGTTTGACTGTTTCAAGAAAACGTTGAATGATTCATGCGTGACTGCTACCTGAAAATGGGGGCATATGTTACGCATAGGATTGGGAAAAGCCCCATTAAGAATCTTTTAAATTTTTTATTTTTTGCAGTGTATCTATTGTTTTTCTTTTTGAACTGAGCAGTGTTTCTATTGTTGTTACGCAAATACATTAACACTTCCTTTTTCTTTTTTATCAACCATGGAGAGATACTTCAAGAAAAAACCAAAGCTAGAAATGTCACCCCCTCAACGAGGTGGTGACAATTCTTCTTCCTCCAAACAAAGCCGCTTAGAAATCAACTTGGTAGATCTTCCTACAAATCCTGGATTACGACCTCGGATCATGGATTATCATTCCAATGATTGGGACCAAATCCGTCAGGCATATCTTGAAAGGGCCCTTGCCAACCATGTAACCATGTTTATCCTCCAAAAAGAATGGGACAATCCCTCCAACGGTTTAATCTGGCCCGGTTGAATATCCTAGCTGGTTAGAGTACAACATAGCAAAGATGCTACATTTTGTCTATATTGTTATCTTTTTAGACTAGATAATGGAGATCAGGCGGGTGGTGGATCTTTCATTAGTGCGGCTTCTCATCTTGGAAAAAGAAAGAAAAGTTGCAAACTCATGTGGGAGGCCATAATGGTGCTCATAACCAAGACTGGTCTAAATGTCAAGACTTGTTGCGTTAAGGGCAGCATAATCAGAAGATCTCCCCTAAGCAATCAGACCATGCTGAAAACAAATTCAGAACTTTCTTGAAAGTATCAATTGACATAGTTCGGTACCATCTAAGGCAGGGATTTTTCTTCTGTGATCCCGAAGAGAAGAGTATCTATCTGTTGGAAGCAACGAAGGGTTATTTTGTGAATTTGCTGACAAAAATGAACATATCAAAGTGGTACTTGCATTGAACGATGCTCCTCAAAATCTTGAATTAGCAGCTGCTGAGCTTTGGAAGGATATTGCAAGTGTTGCTGAATTTGAAACAATGAATGAGATTGTACTAGAGATCTGGGTGATCGACCCTTTTCTATTTGGATTGATGAAACCTGTGACATCTCAAACGAGGATCAAATGGCAGTTGTGCTACGGTATCTGGACAGAAAGCGGCAGGTAATTGAACGTTTTTTGGGTATTGGTCATGTTGCAAGTATTGGTGCTTTCTTGCGGAGGACGGCAGTGAAAGAGCAATTGAGTAGGTTTGGGCTGAGTATTTCTATCTTGCGCGGGCAGGGTTACGGCCTGGCTGATAATGTGCGGGAAGAATTAAATGGTCTCAAAACACTAATACTAGAAGAAAATCCATGTGCATATTAAGTTCACTCTTTTGCTTATAAACTGCAATCAGCTCTTGTTGACGAGGCAACAACTAATATTGACATCACTTTCGTCTTTTACCATACATGTCTCTAGAGTTGTGAATCTTGTTAGAGCTTCGTGCAAACGTCAAGATATTCTGTGGGAGAAACAATCTGCTAAAATCATCGAGGCACTTAATATTGGAGAGCTTTCAAGTGGACAAGGCTTAAATCAAGAGACTTGATTCGACTGTTCTAGAGATACGTACAGCGTACTTGTTGTGGCTCACACTATAGTGCCCTGGTCAACATGATCAGTATGTTCGCAGCTGTGATTAACGAGCTTGACATGACTTTTTTTTTTTTTTTAATTGTAAACTAACTACCTGGGCCAACGGATTGCAAAATTGAAAATAACAAATTAATCATAAATATATACGAGCAATCATACATGTTTTACAGAAGCTAAGAAAAACTTGAAAAATGAATGTGATCGCTAATGAATAAAAAAAATCTGTAAGAAATAGCTATGGCAAACACCCCCGAAATCTGTTTGCCTAGTTTTTTTTTGATCGACAAAGAATGTAACAATCTGTTTCCGTAGGTGAGTAAAAAACCAACTCAAACAGGGCAGTGAAGCTTGGGCAAGATATCACTAAGTAGCCATCCAGACATGATATTGTAAGCTTCTTGCGTCAAATGAACTCCGTCCCAACTAATGTGTTTGTTTGGGTTTTGACAGACCGGGACCCCAGGGGTTCCGCACATCTTTGTTAGATTAAAATTGTAATCACCACCTGTCCCACAACATGCCTTTTGAGAAGACGCACCATCAAATCCTGAACGCATAAGAAAAAACAGTGTTAATTATCGCGATCACAAAGTTTGTGTTCTTCATGTTTTTAAAGGATAGGTTTACTAACCAAGAGATTCGGCATTGCGAAAAAGTTGTTGGAAAAAACGGTAGTAGTCACCGTACACGATTACTGTATCAGGGTACTTTTTTTTTAGCACTTCAATAGCCTCTTTCAACTGACTGTTGTGATAAATTGAAAAATCGTTGAGTTTCTTCAAACAATTATCTTCATCGTAGGCTGTTGATTCGTTGGTTTGGAAAGCCATGAGATAGATTGGTAAGCAACCTATCGGAAGATTTCCAGGGACTACCACTCTTACGGCCCCGTGATCGATAACTCTCTGCATCATTCAACCAGTACAACAAATTTGAAGTCATATATATAGATATTGGTATTTAGTAATTAGAACGCATTGGATGAATTCAATTCGATTATTGAATTGATGAAAAATACATTATTTTCGTCAAGAAAACTTACTCTAACGGCATTGCTTATGGCGCGAACAACATCTGGTACAATGTTTGCTACCTTGCCGATGGTCTTTCCTTGTAAGAGAGCGTAATTGTAATCATTTCCTCCGATCTCTCCAACCATGAAAAGGGAGTTCTTAAGCTTCGCGACACAATCTGTTAATAATTCATTACAATCTGGTAAATAGAAATGTCTACATTGTTCAATGAGATAGAAGAACACCTAAGCTACCTCGCTCTCGTGTGCACATAGAACTCAAATGTGTAGACATCCAATCGAGTTGCACCCCGAGTGAGCTCTTAGTTAACATGGTTGGGATGTTCATGACCGCTAGAATATCTGCCGGTAATGCAGTGGACCCTGCAACGGCAAAGTTTACTCCATGTTTGAAGTCTCCATGATCATCCTTGTAAGGAACAAGAAATGGAAGACCGGCCGCCATAGCTGGGAATATACACAATTTTTTTTTATGATATAAATAATTCATTTGAGTGATTTAAATGCACACAAAAAAAATTGCTTATAGAGATTTTATAAAACTCTATTTAAAAAATGACTTCAAAAAGAACAGAGTACTTTTATAAACATTTTTGGTATAGAAACCCCTTTTGTTGTTTAACATACGATAACTTCGCAATTCCCCTCTAATCCCCGCTGATGTATATCGTAGGACGGAAAAAAAAAAAAAACCACGCACATGTATATATACGTGCTTTGCTATGCATGTCTTTATAGTATTGCAAGGAAAATTATTCAATACTCCAAGAACAATGTCACGTGATGCTCCAAATGTTATACTGGTTAATACTGTGAGACTTGTGTCTTTTGTTATGGTGATTAAGCGGGACAAAATGGAACATGGCATGCTGGAGTGGTGACCTCTCTCGTATTGCACAAGACTTGAGATGGAGCGGAAAATGTTACTCCCTCCGTCCCGATTTTCATGTCCATTTACGTATATGCGTGTCAATTTTCAATTGCTTATATCATTCAATCAGTAATGTTTTTTACAATTTTAAAAAATTTGTTTAATAGAACTCATTGAGGACTATCAAACGAGATCCATATTTAAGATATACAACATTACACCTTTAAAAATATAAACAATTTTTTGAGGTGCTGTAAATAGTGTAAGGGGACAATAAATTTGGGACGGAGGGAGCATGTAATGTAGGTTTTTACTGACCTCATAAAAAATGAAGCGAAGTAGATGTACTCTCATCATCGTAAAACACGAAAAAAGAAAAAGAAAAAATTAAAATGCTAGCTTGGTTAATTACCATGTTTATATGTATTATAGAAAACGTAGAAGGGGCAGACTATGCTTGTGCTATGAAACTCTTACAAAATTAAATTTTTTGCTATACATTAAATATATTCATGTATCTACATATATTAATCACGTGTTTGAGCCGTTTAGAGGAGATGAAGGGTTGAGAAGCAACAAATTCTTTGAAATTAATGAAAATCTGAAGTACGAAAAAATAGGAATATTTAGATATGAAAAAGGATGTGACACTTTTTTTTTCCCTGTTCGATCACACTATGAACATGATATATGTAAATCAAAATATTGCGTGCTTACCAATATAGTCGATCATGAGCAGCCCGTTAGAGCAACGACCAGTTGCGGTCTTGAAATACGTTTCCCCATATGGTAGGCTAGTGAATGCAGATGAAGCACCGATTGGGCCGTCGCGAATTAAATTGCCAGTGTCGGAGAGGGAGTCCCCGAGCTGATAAATCCTATCGAAATTACAAGTTTTGAGTAGATTGGTGCCGTTGCTTGGATGAGGTCGAAGATACAGAAATGAGGTGAATGCGAGTAGAAGTGGAGATGAATCACGGTGGGAGGAGGCCATTGTTACATGTAATAAAAGAAGAAAATTTTGGTCAGAGAAGCTGTGAATGTTTGGCCAGTTATATAGAGGTTTTTTTTTGGATTTAGTATTCATTTTGACAAGTGGAATTTAAACAAAAAATTAAGTCCAGAAGCTAAAAAGATTAAGATATTGACTTTCCTACAATGTCAGAGGAATGTCCCCTGTCACTGCTTGGACTGGATGAGACAATCTAAGTTGAATCGTCTATTTGCTGCAATTAATAGTTTTGATCTATTCAATTTAAATCTTATCGGTAAGTGGCAGGGTAAGATTACTCAGCAAATCTGATGAATAATTGATTATACTCCCTCTGTCCCTTTTTAAGTGATCACTATGAGAATACGTACAATTTCAAATCTCTAAAAAACATACTCCCTCCGTCCCTTTTATAGTGTGTACATTTCCATTTTGGACTGTCCCTTAATAAATGCGTGTTTTGAAAAGTTAGTGGGTACATTCCTATTTTGCTCGTAAAAGTAGATTCCTTTTTAAAAAGTTAGTGAATATTATTATATTGATAAGAGTAAGTAATGGAAAGTAGATGTAAAAGTCGTAAAAGTTGAAGTGAGAGAAAAATAGTTAGAATTCTCAGGTAACACAATTAAAAAGGGACAGAGGGAGTATTTCTTATAACAGCAACAAAATACACGTTTTCCAAATCTATCATTTAAAAAGGGAAGGAGGGAGTACTAATATGTGGTCTAAATTTAAATCATCCCGCCAAGTCTAAAATTTGTACCGGAGAGAATCTGAACCCTAGGAAAAAGTATAGTAATAGAAAAGATAGACCGGCAACATATGCTTGCAACCGATTGCAACCGATTTGCATAATCCCTGGGGGTTCTCCGGTTGCATGAGCTTCCCATACAAGAAGTACTCACGAATTTAACCATGAAATATTCAGCCCAGAAGTTTCCTCCTCTTTTCCCTCTCAGGGTTGATCAGTTTCCCTTGAAAGAAAACAAGTTATCTGATCCTTCAATTCGGGTCAATTAACCAACTGGGGCTAGCTCAATTGGCCATGACTTTTCTCACTAGGAGGTCAGGAGTTCGAATCTCCCCACCTGCGTGCTGTGGCTTTTCTTTTCTTTGTTTCTACCTTGTAACGGGCTTATTTCTTTGTATTGGTTAAGTGGTTGGGCTTGATTGTCTCGTAAATTCTCACATGTAGTGTCCCGAGTTGGTATTTTATATTTTATATATGATGTAATTGATCTGTTTTCTATCGATTGGCAAAAAAAAAAAAAAAATTGGGGTCAATTTGGGTCGCTTGCTTATTTATTTTATTCTAAGCAATAATTAGTAAGGGGAAAAGGATTATCTCTAGTCAATGAAAATTAAGTGGAAAAGGATTTGAGAGGAGATGAACTCGGTTGCCCGGTGTGTTTTGGAACTGTGTACTTGAGTTTATCGCTTCGCGTTCCTCAAACTGTGTAATTGAACAAGTGATTTAGATTTGTGATTTTCTGTTTTAGTCTGATGCAATTTTTTTAATGGAAATTTCTTTACGGAGTGGAGAGAAAAAATGAATTTTTAAGAAGAATATTTAAAATTTTCAAATAAAAACAACAGTGATTAACTTGCGACCTAATATTCCTTTTTCCTTGCTAAATCATCCATCCACATAGGTCGGAACCGTCAAGCAGAGTATCTTCCTTTTGAATAATAGATATCCATACATGCCCGTAATAAAAGGAAACGTTATGGCCAAGCTTTATGTGCTGCAACGAGAAATTGAGGATAGGACTTGGCCACAATGTTTCCTTTTATTATGGGACATGTATGGATGACTGTTATTCAAAAGGAAGATACACTGCTTGACAGTTCCTACCTATGTGGATGGCTGATTTAGCGTGGAAAAATGAATAATATTCCGCAAGTCAATCTCTGTTGTTTTTATTTGAAAATTGTAAATATTCTTCTTCAAAATTCGTTTTTATTTGAAACTACTTCATATTTTTCTTTTGCCGATTGGGTCAAATCTGAAATGGATAAGTAATGGTTACAATAAAGATTCTTGATGATATTTTAAAAATTTAAAATAACCACTTGAAATTTAACTGGATCACTGATTGAATGATATACATATACCCTCTAGATAATTTTAGACTTGTGCTAATAATTATAATTTATGAAAAATCCTTGTAGATAAAAGTCATCGCATGTTTACGTATTTGTAATTTTAAGCTCAACA